>JAHKKF010515838.1:7232-36291 GCA_019740295.1 Labeo calbasu
ATTGAGGTGTTGTGTTGCTGGATGTAATAATGAACATAGTGGTCGTCATTTACTCCCGACATCTGAGCCACTGAAGATGCAGTAGATTACGTTTGTTTATAAAGGGAATGCACCTCACGATCTACATATATCCGTCTATGTTCGAGCAAATCATTCATGATCCAGCTTCACTTACAGCAGAAGTGAGTATAAGCGTTTTTTCATGAATCTTTGCGATCGCCTTTCCTTATAACGTGGTAGTTAGGAAGTTTAGCGGCTAAATGCGGCTAATGTAAACAAGATCGTCTTTCCACAGAGAGAAGGGGGGGGCCGGGCGAGCAGAGCTCATTTGCATTTAAAGAAACAACCCCTTAGAATGAGATGATTTTTGCAGAGCTGATTTTGGCAAGGTAAAAAGGGTGTTGTTTTACAAAACCANTGAGAATTTTTAATCAAAGTATATTAGAGACTTTTCATTAAGACCCTAAAGAATCATATCAACTTGTGGAAAATGGGCATCCGATGACCCCTTTAACACTATTGAGTAGGTTTAGGGTTGGGTTTGATGTAGGGGATATTTCCAACACGATAGAGCATTAACCTTTAGTGACACTACCCGGATATTTTAATTCTGGACAGCATAATACAATGCAGCGCAATTCTGGAATTGTGATTGCTTGACTATATAGCTATATGTTCACAATCTGATCTGTTATCACACTGTTATCCATCACTCATGAATCATCACGTCTTGTCTGCTGATCCCTCATGATTGGCTAAAAGTGCGGCCGCAACGTCAACATCAGATGTTTCAACAGCCGATTCTGCAGAGGGCGCATATGTTTAGTAACATCTGACTGATTGGATGCAGTACATGCACACTTGGGTTTTGTTTTTTAACCAACTAGCTTACACAGTTTAGATGTTTGAAAACTGCCAAACTGACCCCAAACCAGCCCAAATTTTGTCCACCCGCCCAAACCATTTTTTACCAGCCCGATCTGACAACACTGGTTGTGATTCTTCTTGTTGTTGCTGTTGTACAAGCAGGATGTTGCTGATCAGTCGCTCTGTAATTTGTCCCACCCATCCTCCACTGTAATTGGACGGCTGACTAAAAAGTGACAATGATGAGCTGTACACCGTAAAAACAATTCCGTAAAATTTACAGTAAAAAAATGGCAGCTGTGGTTGCTGGAATTTTACTGTAAAAAATATGGTAGCAACGTTTTAGGTTTTACGGTTTTGACTTAAATTTACATTTAAATACCGTAATTTCATTAACTGATGTAATGTTAACCAACATATTGAAGTACTGAAATCTGTTTTGTAGCTTTGTAATACATTGATAACCACCAAAAGCAGGTGTTGATGAGAAAGTCACATGACGAACCAAAGCCCATCACAAGCAGCTTTTAAATACTAACATATATAGGTGCAAAGGTGAAACTGAAATAATGCAATAAACATTAATTTAACAACATTAGATGTAACATACAAGTGTAATGTACAAAACTGATAAGAAAAAAACGAAGAAGAAACATAGTTATTTCAACAAAAAAACCCATCAAACTTGAATTGTAACGCAGGGAATCCTGGGAATGTCAATTTACGGTTATTCACTGTAAATTTTACATTGTTTTTCCACTTTGAAAAACGGTATACTACCGTAAAATTACATCCAATGTCCAATTTTCCATTTTTCTACAGTATATAGTAGAGGGATTTACAGTTAACCATTTTACAGCCTTTCACCGTTAAATTCACGGTCAGTTTTACAGTGTAGTACCTAAAACAAAAGTTATTCAGTATTGCATTTTTGTTTATTAAATACTCTTTAAAAAATAATTGTAATTTTTTTCTTTATCCATTAGTAGGCTACTGTTGTAAGAAGTTGTAATTTGATTTAAAGAAAACTCAAAAACCTCCTACCTTGTAACTGCTGAGCAACATGTAGCCCTGATTTCTGTATATAAATATTATGATGTGAATTAAAAAAAGAATAGTGCTATTTATCTTCATCATACAATGGATGTTCAGTGCAGTTAGAAAATGCAAGTGATATCTGATATTGAAAGGTTCTAGTTGATCTGATGGGTTTTTTGTACATCTCAAAATACCCTCGAGTCATCCACATAAACCATGTACCATATATCACAGCATTTACTGCAGACAGCTTCAGCAGTTAGGAACGCAGGCCCCAAGCTCAGGTTTCATTTGCATCTCTGATCAGGATTTTATCTGCAAATAATGTGCAGACGCCATCTCGTCTCCTGGTCTGTGGCGTTTGATCTCAGGCGCAGTGAGAATCTGATATCAGGGGCTCTTGTAAAAAGAGACAGGCATCAAAAAGCCTGCCACGGAATAAGTGTTTACCCATGACATAAGGAGCTGTCAGTGTGTCGTCCCCGCTGTCGGTCCCCTCAGGATAAAGAGCTGTGCAGATTTGAGGACTTTATCTCTCTAGAAGGGATTATATGCGGTTACAGAGCAGAACTGAATCGTTAAAGGAGACTTCCGGGTTCAAGAGAAGTTAAGCTCTGGCTTATCATGGCATAATGTTGATTGGCAAACAAAATATTTTTGATTTGTTGCTTAAACGGCAAAATTGTGGTTACAGTAAGACACATACAATGAAAACTAGTGTATAGGGTCAAAAAAAAAAATCAACCTGACACTCCTGCTTTAGGTTATGACATCAGATTTCACATAACTTGCAGAGCTCATGAGAACAGGCCTCGATTTCACAGCATCTGCTTTAAGATACTATTGTAACTGTCAATGCCAACGTTTCATTGTCTGACGAGTTTACAGCAAAGCGCTTGTTCTTCCGCCAAGAAACAAAACAAAACACCAATAAATCTGACAACTGATTTTTCTCTCTCTTTTTTTTTCGGGTCTGGTAACTGACTTTGCATTGATGTTCTCTGGCAAATCACATTATTCATAACTGTTGACTCATTATTCAAAATCATTACCACGCAGACAAGCAATTAAAATGCACCCCAAAGTTGTTTCCAATGTGTCATTTTCAGGGACAACTGGGCTTGCATACAGCACATTTCATAATACACAAAGATTTCTATTGTTTCAGATGGAAGTAGCTGTCAGAGACGTATTTTGCAGTTCTTTCATTCAGTATTTAAAAAAAACTCAAAATAGTGCTGATCTTGGATGAGCTTTTTGCATTCTAATAATTGTGTTAATCAGGAAAGAATTAGCAAATACTCATTCAGATTCAGCATTCTAGGTCTCAATGCATCATTTTTTTTATATATATTTGAATATTACTTTTTTATTGAAAATACAAACTGAAACATTCTTGCTTATTTTCTTTTTATTCTTCTCCCGTAACTTTTAGCATTATTTATTACTTCATAAATATTAAACACTAATAGTAATACTTGCCATTTTTATAGAAAAATGTGACATGCAAAAAATTCAAATATGTAACGATTTAAAAGTATTAAGGAAAATTAAGAAAACTGAAAATGATCACTTTTATTTTAGCTTTCATGAGAAAATGGTTGGTTCCATTAAGTGGTTTCAGTTCTGTTAAGAAAGTACTGGTTCTGTTTTCTAGTTTCACTCATTTAAACCAGGAAAAAGAACATTGTACTTAACAATGCAGTATCATTATAATTAAATTTAAATTCTTTTGTTAAATCTTTCTAGTCTGATAGACAGACAGACAGTTCAGTTAGGTCTGGAAGAGAAACTCATTTGTATCTTTTTTCTCTCACGTAAGGAGCCCCTAAGGGGACATGCTGATGGAAAAAAAATATGAAATGGGAGGAAAAATTATATTTTAATATTTTTGCATTTTTTCACAAAGCCACTGCATTCCCTCAAGAAACTTTGCGTACTTTCAAAAAAGTATAGACCTTAGTCATTAAATGTAACAGAAAAACAATGATGAAAACAAGGCTGTGAGGAATAGACTTAAGCCCTGTTCACACCAAGGACGATAATTATATAGATAACAATAAATATATAAATTATAAAATGGTTCTCAATGTTAAAGAATGGCAGAATCCACACCACAGCTATAACGATAAAGGCACAGAAAAATTATATCATTTGAATCACTTTGAGAATTACTTTTTTCCAGCTGATGAATGATAAAAACATTAACTTTTAATAAGCCTAACAATTTAAAGCGGCAGACAAGCGTGCACTTAGAATAAACAGACTGGTATGGACGCTAATATAGTTATCTTTATAGTTATCGTTGTTGGTGTAAACGGGTCTTTAGAGCATTTACAATGGCACCCAATGTAAAATTAAAACACGTAATTTTGTTGTCATGATTTTGCTGAAACTTTGCGTTCTTTCACAAAGCTATTGCTTTGCCCTTCATGTTTGTTTGCAAAAGCAGTGACATGTAGTTTTTCATCCCGTATTATTTCTGTCAAAAAAAAAGTTTGTTCAAGAACACAAAAGCATTCAATCATAATTTTTTCTCCCATCTAATGTTTTTACCATGACCATATTCCTTTAGCACTATTTATTTATTTATTTATTTATTACTTTAGCACATCATTTCGCTAGACCCTTCTTTCTCAGCTGGGATCATTTACAACTGCATTTGGGATCGTTTGAAGCTGCATTTAAACTGCATTTTGGAAGTTCAGAATTGGGGCACCATATCAGTCCATTATATGGAGAAAAATGCTGAAATGTTTTCCTCAAAAAACATAATTTCTTTACGACTGAAGAAAGAAAGACATGAACATCTTGGATGACAATGGGGTGAGTACATTATATGTGAATCTTTGTTTTGCAAGTGGATTTCTCCTTTAAGATATTTTTGATGAAATCCCTGCTTAAACAGCAACACAACTGACACGTTCAAGGCCTAGAAAGGTAGTAGGGCATCATTAAAATAATCCATGTGACATCAGTATAAAAAAGTACAAAAAGTATTCTTGTAGCTTCGTAAAATTATAGTTGAACCACTGATGTCACATGGACTATTCTAACGATATCCTTACTATGTTTCTGCGCCTTGACCGTGGTAGTACAGGTACCCTTGTTGTTTATAAAAGGGTCTCAGATTTCATCAAAAATATCTTAATTTGTGTTCTGAAGATGAATGAAGGTCTAAGGGTTTCACTGAGGGTGAGTAATTAATGATACAATTTTTAGGTGAACTATCCCTTTAAAGCCCCCAACACTGCATTTTGCATGCCTCCTTAATCAAACCCACCTGATTCAAATCATCAGCTCATCACAGCAAGACCCAAAACTGCCATGTCTGACAAAAGAAAACACGCAAAATGTGCAGTGTTGGGGGTTCTCCAGGAACGTGGTTGGGAACAACTGTCCTAGCTCATGATTCAGGACCAAGTATTTTCATTATTCTGTCAGAATGCTTCAAGCCACTAAAAGAGACGTCTAGTTTTCTTCAGTATTTTATAACCAATATTTTTCAGTGTTGTTCACGGTAAATTGTTACATTTAAATAAAACAGTTGTGAATTTGAGAAAACAGGCTGTGTCGAACCACTGTGGGGAATTGAAACCCATCTGGCAACCCTTCAGACTTGACAATATCACTTTTCCAGAATGCGGCCATGGCTGACAGCAACAACTTCAATGAATCAACACGGCGGAGGCATATGCAATTTTCTAAGCTCCTCTCTCTGACATCTTGAACAATATCTTATTCAACCTATGGCTGTAATGGTTGAGGCCTGTCAACCCCACCAGTCCCCCTTTGGCAGATGCTCTCACATAGAGCGCATTGTTACATTCAGTGTGATTTAGATCAACTACCTTGGACAAAACCACTTCGGCAGAAAGGTACGAGGAGGGGAGGGGATAAGCAGGAACTTGAGAAATGGCTCTTTTATCAGCACTAAAGTGCTGGTTGATCGATGGGCTGAGATTAAAGAGACTCTGATTCTGGCCACGCTTGAGAGAGACATCAGGAGAGCCTGCCAGGACAAGTTTCTCAGAAGCGTGTTTATGTGAGTAAGCGTATAGCCGATTTGGTAACTGGGTTCACTTGAGGACAGGAGTAGCATGGGGATTGAGGCCAGAACATTCCTCTAGAGAGACACGATCAGAATGGCCTGAGGGAAAAGAATCTGCATTTTGGGGATACTGTCCCAAATCGTTTGGCATCTGTTTAGCGCTATTGGTTGGTCAACAGGTTTTCTTACAGTTTCTCCAATATTTAATCTGCTTAAAAACAGCAGGTTTGATTGTACCTTTAAATTCAGATGGCTCGTTTCTTGTGTGGCACCTTCAAGAAGCATTCTGCACAGCAATGTGAATGAGTTGAGCAATCTCAGTTTGTCCTTCAAGAATTTGGCATTTTCCTGTAAGTACATTGAGCAGAAAATGAGTTCATCACAGGAGGGTGAATAACCATTTTCCCACACGCCCCTGAGCTATACAAACGCAATGAAACGGGTACGTTGAAACAGGCCTGTATGTAATTAGCAGCACTTGTTAAATTACTAATGCTCACATGGTTAATGATTTTAATAATATTTTGCATGTAACTCACCCTAAAGCATGGACATGAATATGTCAAAAAAAAATGTCACTTTCTTGGCTCTTTCTCATTAAGAGAATTATTCATCTCAAGAAAACCATTTTACTTTTACATGTTCTAACATCTTTTTTTTTTTTTTCATTTTCACCTGAAAACACATTAAGTTCATATGAAACCCACAGTTTGTAAAAGAGTTACATTTCCTCTTGAGATCAGGTTAAAATAGTGCAGTGAAAATTTGCTGAAAATTTTCTCACACTGTAAAAAAAAAAGTTACCATATTTTTCTTTTACTTTAAATTATATTCAAAACTGTAAATTTACAGCAAATGATAAATGAAAAAAAGGAAAATTACTGTATTATATATATATATATATATATATTGTTTTTTTATTACGTAAAAATTACAAAAATAATCTGTAGTTAAATATGTGGTTCATTATATCAAAGGTTTATATCCATACTAACAATTTAATATTCTTTGTCATTTTAAAGAAAATCTTAATAATTTTATATTGTTTATATAATAGGTATATATAATATTATATAATTTTATATAATAGGTGTATTTTTACATTCAAACTCTGTAATTCTTGACACAAATATAGCGCACATACAGTGCCTTGCAAAGTATTCATACTCCTTCATTTTTTTCATGTTTTGTTATGTTGCAGTGTTGTTAAACTGCTTTAAATTACTTTTTATCCACATTAATCTACACTTCATGAACCATAATGACAAAGCAAAAAAACTGTTTTTAACAACTTTTCAAATTAATTAATTAATTAATTTTAATTAATTATTAAATGAAACACTCAAATAAGTACATTGCATAAATATTCATACCCCTAGCTCAGTATTTAGTTGAAGCACCTTTACAGCCTCAAGTTTTTTTGGGTGTGATGCAACAAGTTTTGCACATCTGCATTTGGCAATCTGTCATTCTTCTCCTCACCTTTTTACCTCTCAAGCTCTGTCAGCTTGGATGGGGGCTGGCAGACATTTTCAGGTTCCTCCAGAAATGTTTGATTGGGTTCAAGCCCTAGGCTTTGTCTGGACCACTCAACTACATTCACAGAGTTGTTGCTGTGTGCTTAGTGTCATTGTCCTGTTGGAAGGTGAACTCTCTGCCCAGTCTGAGGTACTGAATGCTCTTGACTAGGTTTTCATTAAGTCTATCTCTATATTTAACTGTGTTGATCTTTTCTACTCTGATGGGTCCTTCAGTCCCTGCCGCTGAAAACAGCCCCACAGCATGAGGCTGCTACCAGCACACTTTACTTTTGGGATGGTACTCTGCAGATGGTGAGCAGTGCCTGGTTTTCTTTAAACATGATGCTTGAAACTGAGGTTCATCTTGTTTCTTTCTTGTTTCTCACAATTCAAGAGTTCCAAGTGGGTTTTCGTTTTTTCTTCACTGAGGAGAGGATTGAGTTTGCCCACACCACCATAAAGCCCAGATTGGTGTCCTATAACTTCTTCCATCTGCATATGTGATCATGGAGCTTAACTAAAGTGACAAACTGCTTCTTGGTCACCAGTCTAACCAATGCTCTTCTCCATCAATTGCCCAGCTCTAGGAAGAGTCCTAGTTGTTCCAAACTTCTTCCTTTATGGATAATGGAGGCTACATGTTTCTTTGAACATTCAATGCAGTGGATTATTTTCTGAATTCTTCCCCAGATCTGTGCCTTGACACAATTATGTCTCTGAGATCTACAGGCAGTTCTTTTGACCTCAGGGCTTGGTTTTTGCTCCGATATGCATTTTCAGCTGTTAGACCTTTTATTGAGAGGTGTGTGCCTTTCAGAACACACTCATACTCGTTCAACTGAATTTGCTACAGGTTAACTCCTGTTGAAGTGTAGTAACATCTACAAGCGATATGAATGCTTCTGAGCTCAAATTTCAAGTGTCCCAGAAAAGGGTATGAATACTTATGCAATGGAATAATTTAAGTTTTTTATTTCTAATAAATTTGTTGCAAACCTCTTTTGTGCCACGTCATTATGGTGTATGGAGTGTAGATTGATGTGTGGGAAAAAAGTAATTTAAATCAGTTTAATATAAGGCTGCAAGCCTGCAACATAACAAAACATGAAAAAATGAAGGGGTATGAATACTTTCACAAGGCACTGTATTTCATTACATCAAACAATGCCTAATTCAAATTGCTTTACAAAGGAAATTGTGAATAGAGATGGGAAAAGCACAAACTCCCAAAAAGCCACACATCATCTTTTACAAACACACTCAGTGGTCACACAGCCATCTGAAAGTACTGGTGCACCCTCAAGTCCTCCATGATATAGATGTGTTCTTCTAAACAGATTTGGTGAAATGTAGCATTACCTCATTTGCTCACCAATGGATGCAGTGCCGTCAGTATGAGAATCCAACCTGCTGACAATAATCCACATGACTCCAGTCCATCAGTTAACATCTTGTGAAGCAAAAAGCTGTGTTTATAATAAATAAATCTTGGATGGCCAGAGAGTGAGACTAAATGTCCAGCAAATTTTCATTTGGGTGAAATATTTCCTTAATTTTGTGCCCAATGTAAAATGTACAGACCTTAGAGGAAGAGCACTGGAGGACAGCCATTTTCCAACTATTCAGAGACGGCTCTGTCCTCACGGGCTGGACACACTGAAGAGTGAACAATGATTACAATAACTGAAGGAGATCAAATGAAGTGGCTTTTTAATTGCAGGAGAGAGGCTATTACTGACGCGCCCACGCGGAACCAGCTCTGCTCGGCCAGCGCTACCGCATCTCACTGCAAATAAATCTATATAAATAATTAAAACGTAAAAAGAAAGACAATAAAAAACAGCAGGGAGCAGTCAGTAGATGTGATAATTACAGAAAAGGGCAAGATGAAATGTGGGGGACAACAAGACACGGAATGGGGTCAGAAAACTAAACAAAGAGCAAGGAGAGTAAACAAAATGTTCCTGAAGAGTCTACTCTGGTGTCATCTGCGGTATGTGTCAACACTGGCATACGTGGCATTTTCGAAAGTTTGCCTTTGTTTACTTTTTAAAGTGTGATAATGCACAGAAACTCCAAGTCACTTAACGCCTTGCTAAGCTTACATTTTCACCAATTCCGTATGTACTCTTTCTTTATTATAATATACAATGATCATCTTATGATCTTTCTTTCCTGATGTTCTGTAAATCTAAAAATGTGCTGTAAAGACTGCAGCAGTACTGTAATGGGGGGATGTGCAGTACCATCTGTGCTGTGCTTTTGAAGGTCATTAGCAGGTCCACATGGAATCTGTGCTCACAAAACTCTGCAGATTTTCACAGAATTGGAACATTTGTCTTTTACAAAGTTCTACCGCATGTTTGTTTTTTGAAATGCTGAGAGCTAACGATAAGAGATCTATGCAGAAACTGAAACTGTGAGAGAGAGAGGTAGAGAGAAATCTGTCTGGTTCTGATTCACACAATAAAAAGTTTAATGACATAAATTACTGTATATATGTAAAATAAAGTCCTTGCACAGAATCACAAGGTATTCAATGAAAGAAATCTTTTCAACCACATTTGAGTCACAAAGTACCATGACACTTTTACAACCTATAAAGCTACATTAATCTTTAGTAATCAAGACTGTAGGTTTCAAAAGAAAGCAGCAGCAATGAAAGTACAAACACATATAATTTCATACCATACTGGTCGCTACTGCTCATGTTTTCAAGCAACAACTAAGTTTGCATTTGAACTCCACAGATGCTGACCTAGATATTAATATCTTTCCATTTCGCTTCCCACGTCCTGATTGTTACCCACAGACACCACATCCTCTTGTTACAACCTTACCGGTTACCGCCTTTATTTTTGTGTAGCATATGTAACGTATAGGTTGTCAATTTGATGATCATTTATTATAATTAATTATATAACGTAATTTTTAAGTAGTTAAAAAAGCGTTTAATAATATTGCAAACATTAAAGGGTTAGATCACCCAAAAATTTAATTCTGTCATTAATTACTCACCCTTGTGTCGTTCCAAACCTGTAAGACCCTCGTTCATCTATAGAACACAAATTAAAATATTTTTAGATCAAATCCGAGAGCTTTCTGACCCATTTTACCCAAGACATGAAATACGTACCAATAAGTACATATCACTGCAGTTTTCAACAGAAATTAACACTAGAGGGGGTAAAACAGCGAGCACTTGTAATCATTTTCATACACAGTTATGATTACAGCTCCATACGTTTCGCTTTCCGGACATAACATACTTCCTCGGTGGCTCAGCCGGCACAGAATTGGAATTAGGATGCGGAATCCTTGGGTACGAATCCTGTGAAAAACATGACTCACGTTGAAAGAGCTGAAAGATTGAAAAACAAGCTAAAACGGCATGCTTGCGATTGTGTTTTTACATCACATTTGCTTTTGTTCATACTATCGGGTAGGTTTAGGTGTAGTGCAGATGGTACGTTATTTTAAAACGTCACAGAGCATTGGAGTTATAGCTCCACTTAACGGATATTTCAAGTCAGAACTGCGATGACACATACAAAACCAACGTCACATATAATCCTTTCCAGGGAAAAAAGCAAACACTCTTTTAGCTTCACTCAGTGGACATTTACATTGAATATCTCATGAAATGTACATGGTGCTATGCGTTTCACGTCTTGCGAAAAAGTTCCCATAGGAACGGTTTTGTCATGAGATCAGGTTGGTCGTGGTACTCTCGATAATGCTGGCAGACTGTCCCAGGAGAGAAGAAATCTTTAAATAAAGTTCTTATTTTTGTTTTCTTTGCACATAAAAAAGTATCCTCATAGCTTCATAAAATTGCAGTTGAACCACTGATGTCACATGGACTATTTTAACGATGTCCTTATCCTTATCTTTCTGTGCCTTGACTGTGGTAGAAACTTGCTGCCTATGGAGGGTCAGAAAGCTCTCAGATTTCATCAAAAATATCTTAATTTGTGTTCTGAGGATGAACCAAGGTCTTACGGGTTTGGAATGACATTAGGGTGAATTATCCCTTTAATTGCAATGAATTGCATAGCAATGTGAATACTTATTAACATATCATGCATAATACTATTTTAATTGTAATCAATTGTAATCAATTGACAGCTCTGGTGCTGTTATATATGTCTTGTGTAATATATGTCTGTGAATTTTCCAATGTTCTTTCACCCCTCTTGAAGAGTTGAAATAGTGAAGATGAGGGCAGAACGCTTCAGTGTCTGAAGTGTTTAGCTGTGTTGGGTCTAGTGGATGTCAAGAGGCACAGCCAGGAACGCTTTCTCAGGGCGTGTAGTCACAACACAGCCATCAACCCCACTACCACCAGGTTAAGACAAACAAAAAAGTGACCCCCTGCCGGTTTGCCCAGGTGTGGAGCGACACCGCAGCAGGGGGCAGCTCACAACCTTTAAAGCGGGGCTAGATCAGGCAAGCTTTCCTTGAAAGTCATGCTGTCACAACCACTCTGTTTCCCAATGTGAGCTGTTTATGAGAGTTTTGAGGTAAACATCACTTAAGAAAATATAAAGCTACAGTGGTTCAGTTTACATGCAGTGATACATGCAGGTATGTATTATCAATATATGGATTAATCACAATTATATTATATTATTATAAAATACACTAGTATAGATACGTAGATAGATAGTTTCTAATGTTTTGACAAAACTTCTCCACAGTAGAAGTGCCAGCGTGGAAATACTGTCACATACACGGAGAATCAATTATGCCTCAGCTCTTATAAAACAAATGTTTGCGTGCTTCACTGTTTGTCAGTAGTGGTCAAGATAACAATGAAGTGAAGATGTCCAGTGGAACAGCATGTCTAGTGACAGACGCATTCGTGCTGTGAGGAATTTATCACTATGGCTCCATCAGACTCTGCCCAGCCAAGCTGCCAGTCTTTGGATGAAACCCCACTTGGCACTGGCCACTAGCTTTTCATTTCAGCCATAGACAAACCAAACCATCAGGGAGTGAAACCTGCAGTTAGTCTCTATCTGAAAAGGAACTTTGGGTTGATTGGCTGTGATTGTTTTACACAAAGCAGGTACAAAAAAAAAAAAAATTGTACAAACATAATCTTTGGGCTCTCTACACGTTCAGGAGAGGATTTCTGTAGAAGTCACTTTTGTTCATTTTGAATGGCATGCTGATCTCATGGCAAACCTACGGGAACTTTTTTGCAAGATGCAAAATGTGTTTCAATAGGTACATATCACTGCAGTTTCCAACAGAAATGAACATTAGAGGCGGTAAAACAGTGAGCACTTGTAATCGTTATCATACACAGCTCTTTATGTTTCGCTTTCCAGACGTAACAAGCTCGCTCGGTAGCTCAGCCGGCATAGAATTGGACTTAGGATGTGGAATCCTTGGGTACGAATCCTGTGAAAAAACATTTCAAGTCAGAACTGCAGTGACATGTACAAAACCAATGTCACATAAAATGTTCCATATGTACATTCATCTGTTCTTTGGAAAAAAACGAACGCTTTTTTAGCACCACTGTGGACATTTCACATTGAATATGTAACAAAACGTATGTGGCGGTACATATCTCACGTCTTAAAAAGTTCCGTCATACGCTTTCGTCATGAGATTAGGTTGCTACAAATTGGTAACTAATAATTAATTTTTTATGTAACTTACTCAACATTGATAATTGCATATTACTATATATTTAAATTAATATAATTTGTCATACATCAAAACCCATAATTTAGTGCTAAATGACTGTTGTTTCACATTTTATATGAAAATAAATGTGATTTAATTAAACCATAAAATGTTTGTGTAAAGCTGCAATCACTTTTACCATTGTTGATTTAATTTTTTTGGGCAAGATCCAGTTATTTCAATATTAATTCACATAATCAAAGGCCGAAAGTTTTCACCATGCAGATTTCGCAATAGGTTCAACCCGTATTGACCGACAGAAAGCTGCTTGGTTTGAAAGGCATTCACACTGCAGGCAAATGTGGCCCAAATCAATTTTTCTGCTCACATGTGACTCAGATCTGTTTTTCTCATGACAGTGTGAACAGCACAACCCCACATGGAATCTGATCTTTTCAGTTCCGATTTGTGCCACTTCCATATGAAGAGTTCAGATGCAAAACCAGCTAAAAGCCATCTCGGTCAAAAATAAGATATTGATACTGAGTGAATGCTCCTGACACATAGTATACATCCATCAAATACTTTTACTTCAAACTCGCTAAATTCCAGCCTCAGCCAAATCAGAAGTACCAGTACTTGCATAGAAACCTAAACAAAGTAGCCAGAAACAAATGCTAATTTTAAAGAAAATGGCTTTTGCATCTTAACTATGTTACTAAATCCGATGTAGGAATGTAGGCCAGATGCTTTGCAATGCGAACGCAGCGTAAACGGTCATATTGGAATTCATGTGACTTTTACGCCATTCTAGATCAACATTCGTCACAATTTTGCACTCATAGAGGTCACTTCAAACATTTTACATACTGTAGGCCTACCCAAAGTTATCAAGACAGTTGCAAAAGGTAGTCTGTGGAAGTACGAAGATGTGTCAAAATTCGTAAGTATTACAGTGACAACTCTATTCAAGCAAAATGAGGGCTTTTATCATAAAATTTTCAAAACTTTACATCCTTGTCTTTACTTTTCTTGTTGCCTGTGCATAATTTCGATGGCTTCTGTGTCAGATCACACGATAAATTAATGCATAATCACTTACTTTATGCCCTCTGTGTTAATTTCTGTGTGACAGTGCACTGCCCGAGTGTTGCCAAGTCCACAATTTTCCTGCGGAAGTGGGCTACTTTTTCACTGCTCCCGTGGGTTGTTTTTCAACTCCGTGGGATGAAGGGACCCCTTCTAATGTGATATTTACCTGATTGGGCTAGTTTTGAGAAGCAATTGGGCTGATTTTATTGGAAAACCTGGCAACCCTGTGTGGACCTGAACACACTAGAAATCTGGTATTGGCCACATTTGAAAATCGGATCTGAGCAAAAATCAGAATTGAGCACTAAGGCTTGCAGTGTGAACGTAAAACGACTTCGGTTTGAGCTGTACTTTATACAATTCTACACTGTGGACAACAGAGAATTGACTTTTCGCTTAACGTTACCTTACCTAAACTGTTGTAGCGAAGTTTCTTGAGGTAATGCAAAAGTTTTATGATATACAAAAGTATTGAAATGTATTTTTTTCTCCCTCTCATTTAATGTTTTAGGATGCATTTCAAATTTCCAGATTTGAACGAATTTCTATGACATATTATAAACTCTGACTACCACATGTAATGTGAGAGTATGTTTGAGTGTGAAGTCAAACTGTGGGGCGTGCAGGCTCTTATTTCACCATATGCTGTGACTATTTTCCTACCTTTTCACAAGCCGTTTTATCCTCAAGGGGAAAGTCATTTATTCCTCCTCCCGTGTCTGTGGCTCTGAGGCATTGATTCCAACCAAGAAACTGAAAAATAATTAAGAGCTCTTTCTGCTTTTTATGTGTTTGCTGCAAGGCACCAGCTTCTCCATATGCCTTTCAGATTCATTCAACACAGTTTCACGCTGTAGAGCATGAGACGTAGACAGCAGGACAATGACAAGGTCAGTGATATTTGAAAACGCATCGGCAGTCAGATCATGAAAAGAATAAAACTCTGCTTTCAGTGGAAAGCACTGCGATTTTAATGCCTTAGGGTTGGAACATTGATATGATATGTTTGGGTTTTAATTATTTAAATATTCCTAGACGATGTTAACATGTAGTTACATTTTTAAAACGCCGTCCCTTCTCTCTGGCTCACGTGCTCAGGCACATCCACAGCACTACATTAGTGAGATTAAAGCTAATTGGGCATGTGTCACTTTGGTCTGGGTCACTCGGGTAATCTCCAGTCACCTTTAGTCTCTGAGATAGTCACACTCCACAACCTTAAGCCTCTGCTCTTAAAACAAATTGGTTTCATGCCCATGTTAATCGCGACTCTTTCACAGCAGTATGCAGTAACTGCGCTTCTTTCATCTAGTAAATGCTGGTCAATTAGTTCTGCCATTGCTTTGAGTTTGCCATATATCTCTTTATGTTTATAGCATAACATTAAAGATGCACTGAAGAGAGGCACTGCTGTGAAATGGTCCAGCTGTAAAGAGCCTCTGATCATCTAATAGTTTATTTTGGTGGTCCGGGAAAATTGCAGTACTGCAATAAATTATTTTCTTAATCAGTTTTAATCCTTCAGTCTTTAAAAGAAAATTTACTAGAAATTGAAAGTGTATTAAATACATTAAGCCTTGTTTACAGAGACACAAAAATAAAAGTTCTGTCATCATTTACTTTCTTCTATGGAACATTAAAAAATATATTTTTAAGAATATTTTAACAGTTTTTGTACATGCAATGAATGACTTTTTGAATGATGACAGAACTGATATTTCTGGGTAAAGTATTCCTTAATTTGCTGAGTCAGTTAACATTAACTTTTTTTACTTATTTTTAATAGTTAATTGATGTTAACTAAAGTAGTTAAAGCTGCAGTCCATAACTTATTTTGGTTAAAAATGATCTAAAATCAAGTGTTCAAAACTATCTCCTTACTTTAGTCAATTGACAACAGTAAGCTTATAATAATATTTATTAATTTGAATGGTACATATAGAGTTTCAAGGAAAATTCGAGTGTGCCGCTGCGTCATTATGTCACGTCTGTAAACATATATCGCATAGGAGGATTCTGCAGGTGCTGGATCATTTATATCTTTTTTTAACAGCAGAATTTGATGGCAGATAATCCAGAAAGGATTATGCGTTTATGAAACTCATGTGACTGAAATTGTATTATATTTCAGTTTTAAATGTGCCTCTGATTGCAGATAGCCTACGTGGGATTACACAAGATTTGTATTTTAAAGAGAACCAGTTCTAAGGAAGAATAATTTGCTTTTGGGTGTTTAGAAGAATTTCTTTAAATGAAATTCAAATGCTACGACAGTTAGAGATTAACGTTAGACTGTACAGAAATTGAAATCTACATGCTAACACACACTATACACCTAGTCACGCAATGCTGATGTTGTTAACATTAGCAATTTGAGAACAAAGTATCAGATAATCACCACTGGTAGCAGAATTTATTGTGATGCTTTTTTCCTCAGTTAGAACAAAAGTGGCAGACTAGTTAGCTACTTGTTCAGATAACAATAACAGATGAAAATTCTTATTTGGGTCATATATTCCAAGATGTAGGCTAGAATTTGTGATTCCTCAGTTCAGTATCCATGCCAGTGCTGTGACTGACAGTCGCACATACATTAGATTCATCCACGCTGGAGCCATGCCGGTGTACAACCCACTTAATAAAGATAATTCCGCAAATAACTGCAATTGCAGGTTTTAACACAGAGATGGCCACAGAGAATCAAAACTTTCGGACAGCAGATTTAAAGAAGTTCACTTGCAGAACAAAAATGTACAGATAATTTACTCACCCCTTGTCATCCAAGACGTTCATGTCTTTCTTTCTTCAGTCGTAAAGAAATTATGTTTTTTGAGGTAAAAAATTCAAGATTTCTCTCCATATAGTGGACTTCTGTGGTGCCCGTGAGTTTGAACTTCCAAAATGCAGTTTAAATGCAGCTTCAAAGGGCTCTAAACAATCTAAACGAAGAAGGGTTTGAACCTCAAACGCTCATCCTACATCGCTGTTTTACCTTTTTTTTGTAAAGTCCGTTTGATCTTCTTTACATGTTCACTTGTACACTGGTTCTGTACTTCTTCAGCGAAGTAGGACAATTTTAAAGTTGAAGAAGAAAATGAAATGGGAGTTTTCTGGCATACCCTAACTGTACTGAGCCGGAATACACAGAGTTCACGCAGAGCTAGATAAGATGAGCATTTGAGGTTAAAAAGTATATAAATAGTCATTTTGCTAGATAAGACCCTTCTTCCTCAGCTGGGATCGTTTAGAGCCCTTTGAAGCTGCATTTAAACTGCATTTTGGATGTTCAAACTCGCAGGCACCAAAGAAGTCCACTTTATGGAGAGAAATCCTGAAATGTTTTCCTCAGAAAACATTATTTCCTTACGACTGAAGAAAGAAAGACATGAGCATTTTGGATAACAAGGGGGTGAGTAAATTATCTGTAAATTTTTGTCCTGGAAGTTAACTTTTTCTTTAACTAATGAAACCCTATTAAGAAAGTGTGTGGAAAACTAAAAATGAAGAAACTGAAAATCACTTCGAGATATATAGTATCTCTGACTACAAGTTCTGTTATCTTACAAATATTGCTTCTCATAATTAGTTACTATAACTGTCACTGGAAAAGACAAAAATGAGCAGAAAAACAAGTTAAAACCGATGTAAAAATGGACACTTAGTATGCATTTGTGTAAAACTGAAATTTAATGCAGTGCAGATTTTTCAAAGCAAGTTCATCTTCCTTCTAAGACGCATGCATTTTTTAAAGGTTACTGTATAATACAAAGGTGGGGACATAATATATGCTTTCAGAGTCTTATCCTCTGACATGGTTGTGCACAATGCATTCACCACAGTATCATATGCATGGTTACATCCACATCACCGTGGATATCTCAAGCATGCATCATACGTGCAGTTTTTCCCCCAGAATACATTTCAAGACTGTTTTCAGATCTTTGCCATGTTATCGTTGAACGCCGGTCAGCAAAATAGCTGTAATTTAGCATTTGAGACTTGATTACAGCTTTCAGAGATAAATGATAGGGCCTCATTAAGGCTGCCATAAAATAATTACATCAAAAAATGAAAGGGAAATGGAAGATGATGCCTTGATTTACTGTTATGGTGAATGAATAGGGGTATTCTTGCCACGTGTCAAGGCTCAGCATTAATGTGCTTTAAGAGAACAGGATGTAATGTGATTTGCCCGTGCTTAGGCTGTGCGCTTAGCCACGAGCAGGAAGAGGTAATATAAGACGTAAGAATGTGGCTTAGTTTTTGAGAGCTCATTTTCCAGGCAGGGGTTATGTTTGCATCAACCACCCAATCTGGCTGATTTCATCTTTGACACAGTAATTCATTGATTTAGCCTGATGTTGGTACAAATACACACACCCAGCTCCACTGTGACAGGGGTTTCGCACCTGATCGTAGGTTGTGCATAATTATTGGGCAGCAGTGCAGACCAAGCACCGAGGGAAATGTTAATTAGCCACACAGAAGAGCCACATGTCCATCTGCCCAAGGACGCCCCGTCTGACGAGGATGACAAGCACTGACAGATGCGTTGCCATCTCACATGCTCCCTTTGAAATCTACCGGGATAATCTCCGGCACGTTTAGAACTTTGATTAAAAGTTAATGAACTCACAGGACAAGGTATGTTCGGCATCTGTAGAATTTCGACATGTCAACCCGCTAGGCAAAATTTTCTTTGTGGTCCAGTAAAGAGAATGTATGCGTGCTGTCACTCAGACACCGTGCTGACAACATGTCAGTTGAAGTATGTGTTAAGTATCCGCTCGAGCATTGTGCGGCGCAAGTGATTGACTTAGCAAAGTGGCTCCTGTGTGTCACAAGGCTGATAAAATGGCACGTGAGGGAATGTCGTTTAAATGGGTTATTGTAATGACCTTCGTTGGGAGCGCGCGGCTGCTGTAGATAAATTCCAATTTCCTAGCTCTTAATTATGAAGAGCTGGAGAGAGGATAAACACTTAACAGCCTCTCATGGTCAAGTTGACAATCCCTCAAAGGCCACAAAAGAGAAATTCCATTCTAGATTCTAAACCACAAGTCCAAAATCATTAGCTGCACAATATGGACCAGTGAGGTTTTCCTGGTAATGACAACGGCAAAGAATCTTTGTAATTGCTTGACAACACTGCTCTGGCCTTGAGCAACTGAGAAGTAATTCCTGTCGATCAGCACAAAGCGGATGTGGCGAGATGGTAGGAAAGATGCTCTGTAGTCTGTACGTGCTGTGAATTTCCTTTTCACAACTGTATTTAACATTGAAACCATTGCCAAAAAATGATACATTATACTTTTGACATCGCCTTTCAGGTCAAGTCAAGTGACCTTTATTCATATAGCGCTTTTTACAATATAGATTGTGTCAAAGCAGCTTTACAGTATTAAACGAAAATAGCGTGTCGATAATACAAAAGGATAATAGTGAACTCTCAGTTTTTCAGTTAAAGTCAGTTCATCATTAGCCCTATTCGGACAGTAATTGTTTCTCATGTGGATGTCAGTACAAATAAATTTACATGGCACCTCTGTGATAAAACTCATGAATTCAGATGGCAATTTTATTCACAGTGGAGGAAAAAATGTATTTTATTTACAAATACATTTTTATTATTATGTAAAATGTATTCTTATTATTCCAAACATATTTTATAATAGGTATTATTTGTCATTTAAATCTCCTGTTTAAAAATAGGAAAATAGTCGGCACCGATAGCCTTGTGGGCAACGCGCCGACATACAGTGCCGGTGCACTCTGGGCTAGTTGTATATAATTATATGCGATATAGTTATGTATATAACTGTATAATACACATTCTAAAATTGTATTGCATATCTGCTGCTGCTATAATAAAGACCCATTTCAAATGTTTACATGCTTTTCTTCTCTTTTTGCTCCCACTCGCTGTGGTGGAGCAGTTATGAAATATAGTTCTTGTAAATACTTCCGAGCATGGTACTAAAGTTACCGCACAGTGTTCGTCAGTGGTCAAAAAGGATTTAAACATGAATTTTGAATCGATTTCTTCTTGTAAACTCAGAGATGTGGATTTAGGTGGTAATTAAATTACCACACCACCTTGGTGTTTGTCAAAAAACAGTACATATTTTGGCCAGGGATCTTTACATGAGTGGTGAGAGAAAAAAAACGGCGTTCTGGATTCGGACAGCAATAAAAAAAAAATTAAAAATCACCGACTCCCCCTGTAAATGGCAAAAATACAGTTGCATGCAAAAGTTTGGCAACCTCTTGCAGAATGTGAATAGTTTTAACAAAATAAGAGAGATCATGCTATTTTTTATTTAGTACTGTCCTGAGTAAGAAATTATTAAAAAAACCCCCTTCAAAAGTTTGGGAAACCTTGTTTCTTAATACTGTATGTGGTTACCTGGATGATCGACAATTTGTTTTTTTGTTTTGTAATGGACTCAAACACATCTATTTAAAAAGGTTCAAATATTCACTGATGCTCCTGAAGGAAATGCAATGCATTAAGAGCCGGGGGTGAATGCTTTTTGAATTTGAAGATCAAGGTCAATTGTACTTATTTTGTCTATTTTGTCTTGTATTTTGTCTGGGAAACATGCAAGTATCTTCATTTGCTTCTAAAGGGCAGTTCTAAATGGCAAAAAATTATATTTCAACAAAATAAGAAAAATTTGGACATCTTCATCCTGTTCAAAAGTTTTTACCCCCCAGCTCTTAATGCATCGTATTTCCTTCTGGAGCATTAGTGAGCATTTGAACCTTTTTTAATAGTTGTATTTGAGTCCCTCAATTGTCCTCAGTGTGAAAAGATGGATCTCAAAATCATACAGTCACTGCTGGAAAGGGTTCAAACATGCAAAAGATGCTGGAAAACTGAAGAATCTGCAGGACCTGTAGGATTTTTCTGAAGAACAGTGCTCAGTTTAACTGTTCAGAACAAACAAGGGACTCATAGATCAGTCATAGATCATCCAGGTAACCACACACAGTATTAGAAACCAAAGGTTCCCAAACTTTTGAAGTGGGTTGTTTTAGCTATTTTTTTCTGGTCTTGTGGACTAACATCTTTTATGTAAAATATCTTACTCAGGACATTACTAAAAAAACAACATGCATTTTGTATGATCTTTCTTATTTTGTTAAAATTATTCACATTTTCATAGAATCTGCAAGGGGTTCCAAAACTTTCGCATGCAACTGTAACACATCACCATGAAAAACAATTACCTTCCGAACAGGGCTATTGATTCCGTAATGTCATTATCCAGCTCAGTTCAGTTCAAATAGTATCTGTGCAATCAAGTAGACAATACTGCAAGAACTTAAGAAAGAAATCTATCTATCTATCTATGGAAGTGCATCGGTTCATTTTTGAACAGGAAAGAAGAGGTTGTGGAGGTTGGTAGAAAAGAGCGTTCTTCAGCATTCTCTCGGGTTTGAAATATCAGGAGAGGGAGACAAAGTGCGGTGGGCACTGTCATTGATCACATGTCTTTGACCTTCACAGTAGCTTAGTTTGGAGATTTCCAAAGTCACCTCTGGTTGGTGGAAAATTGACATTTCATTGTGAAATATGCTCCAGAGTGCTCTTTTCATACGTTCGGTTCCAAAACTTTCAGTTTTTTTTTTTTTACTGCGGACACTGAATGAGGAAACTGAAGGACTTCAACAAAGGTTCAGATCACTGCCGCAATGAAAAAAATGCTTATGGTTAAATAGGGCATCAGGATTATGTGTGAATATTTGTGGATCAGATTACATAGGCAGCATTGGGCCAGGTTGGGAGTTGCTATTATGTTACAATGAGAGCAGAACACAAATCACTAAGAGCAGTCCTCTGTGGAGACCTTGTAATGTAGATTTATGATGCTTTTCATTTAAAAATGGGTTAGTAATTATCTTATGCTACTAATGATTTGTTGTAATATTTATGCCTGAATTTATGTCTGAGTAGATGTCTGAATAAAAAAATGTTTTGCATGATGTTATACAACTAGCTGCTTCATACGATGGTCACTGCAGATTATGACAACATCACAACAATTATTTAAAATGTACAAAAGCATATTAAAATAAACAACCGTTTAGCACAGAGGTGTTCAAATTAGTATTACTGCTCATGTTAAGATGAATCTACTTTATATTGCAAGTTCACGTATGAGTGCAGTGCACTTTCACCTCTGTTATGAATTCAGAAGTGCCTGTCAAAACGCCAGCAAAAGTAGCTGAAAAAATTGAGCTGGGTTTATACATTGATGAAGCAAAAGAAAATAATGAATGATATTTTATATTTTATTTAAAGGCAAACCAATAACAATGCTATTAAATGCTATTAACAATGCTATTAAACATCCAGCTGTTGTTCTTTCATCAAAGGCTGACAACAACAATAGTGAATGATTTCTCATTAACCACGCAGGCATTTAATGGTTTTTAGTAAGAATAAAACAATACATCACTCATAGGCTCTTTGTCTTTCACAAAACTGCAGTGGTTTCCGTCTCACAATGCTTGTTCATGGTAGGTTTTGTAGGTTAATTTCTAAAAAAATGAATTACCATATATGAAGATATCTTAAAGTCTTGGCTACAAAAAAGCATTTGAACATTATCACTAATGACCATTTAAAAAAGGATATTGTTATTGAACACGTCAGTAGCTGGGCATGTTGTTACATTGTGGGGTAAGTTGTCACACTGGAACATGTCTGACTGTTTGCAGGTCCTCTTTCCAAGTCTCTACTCTGCTTCCAGTGTGAATACTCAAATTTCAAAAGCTGTTTATGAGCACTAATCATTTATAACACACTTTTTTTTTTAGCTAAGCTTTCAAAATCTGGCGGCACACACTACAGTCTCCGAACTCACTGTGTCCTGGACACTGATGATTTAATGATTCAGAAAAGATGAATCACTGTCTGGCCAACTGAGATTTCGGCATGGAGATAAAAGTTAGGATCGTGATTGTTCAGTACAACTACAGCACACAGTGACTTTTTTTTGCTTCTAGCATCTTGTTTTGTTTGGTCCTCATGGAAATGGTGATGGGTGACATCAGACTTAACAACCGGATAAAAGGCTTTACAACTAAATTTAAACAGTATGACAATTATGAAACAATACATAACAGCAAAAAATGTTTAAAAGCAAAATATCTTCAAATCATCAGTTTGGACATTTTTGGACAATTAGTTAATAAACAATGAACAATACATTTATTACACTGTTTGTTAATGTTAGTTAATAAAAATAGAGTTGTTCATTGTTTGCTCACAGTGCATTAACTAATGTTAGTAGATTGCTGAAATTAACATGAACTAATATTATTCAATTCTGTAAAAGTGCTATTCATTCTTAGTTCATTTTAACTAATGTAGTTAACTAATGTTAACTAATGAACCTTACTGTAAAGTGTTACCAATATTTAAATTAATAAATGACAGCTAACAATGACAGCTTACCCCTAGCTAAAACTTAGGTCAGCCTGTTAGAATCTACCGGTGAATTCCAGTGTGGTTTATTGTGTTCACTTGACTAACTTTACTAGAGAAAATGCTCACTTTTGTAATTTGACTGGCCCTGGTCTCGCCAATATGCACAAAATTAAAGTACAGAATTCTGCATTTGAATTCAGTTACACAATAACGTGTTGTATGCCTTTTTCTAAATGATAGGATGTTACATCACAAGTATGATAGTATCCTACACTACTATTAACATACAGTGAATATTTCACAGCCTACATTCCAAATGCACATCACTCTACTGCCACATACAAACCCCTCATGGAGAGGGCTGGGTTTATTTGGACCAGCAGTATGATTGGTTTCAATTATTTACATATGCTTTTCTGATTGGCTAAAACGCGTGTCAATCAATACGGTGCCTCGCTTACGTAAAAAAATGGGCGGGTAAAGGCAGTGGAGGACAGAAAAAACAAAAACAATCCACCCGGGCGTCCATCTTGAATACAGTAAGCCAACGGTGACTGACAGCAACGGAGAGGGAAATCGCGATAAATTGAGTTCTGAGCGCTGTAAAAAGTCAACCGACCGCGAACACGGGGACAGTACATATTGAAGGATTACATTTAGTGACGTTATCTGTCAATTCCGTGTCGTTTTTGGCGTCATATTCCCGACGGGGCTGATGAAGTTATTTCGGAGGCTGTACGTGCTAAGCTTTATTCAGCCGTCGACATGTCTTAGTTTAAAACGACTGTTTGTGTTAACTACCTACCTTAGCAGTTCTGAAGCAGGTCGGGAATTGCAGGTTTGAGTCATTAACACCCGAAGGCAATGTGGATATAGCCATATTTAAGTCCTTCACTGTCAACTTGAGCTCGCGCGTGCGCTGAATCGTGCGCGTGACCCCATTTATTTCACTTTATCTATGATCTGTTGTACTACATTTATATTTAAACGTAAGGCGAAATAAGCGTGATGTGGAAACATCGTTTAGGGATGTTAATTCCATTTTTATCCCCGTAAGTGTGCATGCATTTAGTGTACTGCCATAGACTTTTCAGGCGATTTGGAGGCAGTTCCTTTGCATTGACAACAATATTTCTATCTAACAGTTAACGTTATATGTTTTATGGCGGGTTCTATGCATAGGTTGTCCAGTTGTTCTGATCACTGGGGCTGGGAGCTGGCCCATTTACTGAAAGAGCTTATTGAACGGGCTCGTTTATTCTGAGCGCACGGCGGGGCAACATTGTATAGATACAGTATTCGCACGCATTGGAATTTCCTCGTTATTAATATGGGTTTTAAAGCAAACCGCATGGACAGTCACAGATCACTTTATTTCTAAAAGCTCGTCTGCTTTGAATGAACTCGAATCACCAGTGGACCGTTTCTAAATCGCCGAATCGGAGGACTGTAAGCTGGCATTGGATGTGCACTGCCATATATCACTGACTCGGTGACATGGATGTGTTTCACTGACTGCTGATCAGTGCTTCGAGGGGAAACTTGAATGCAAAGACTTTTGGATTTTGTAGGACAAGACAGAAGATTGAAAAATGGGACCTGCAACAAAGCTGGCTTTTGGAGTGTTCCTCATTTCCTGCTCCTCAGGTGGGTGTTCATACATTTTGACCCCTTTAAATGCAATATGCATATGCAGAGTGTACATTTGTATCATGACATGTCTCTGTATGTGTGTATGTATGTGCCACCGGAGGCTGTTTCTCGTGTTACTCCGCATTGAGATCGAATTCACTGGTTTCTCGTAAAATGCTATATAACACCATCTGAATATAATCTGAGTATGCACCATACAGAAGCAGCATTTGCTGCCAGGATTTTGCAGCTTATTTCCTTAGTAACTGGTCTGACGAGTCCCCAGCATGAAGACCTGTTCGGTGAAGTTGAGAAAACACACTATTAATGCTTTGAACTACTATTAGTGCCTATAATATTGAATATTGGCTGCTGCTGCTCATGCATGCATGCATGTTTTATATGTTGCATGTAAACCCCCTCTACTGGTAGCTCTTATTTTTTTTTAATTATTCATGGATGAGGCTGTTACATGTATGCATATGAGTGATTAAAAAAAGAAAAGAAGAAAAAAAAAATTTGTTGAGGCCGGTTAGGCCAAAGGTCATATTTGCATGTGAGAGCTTTAGATAAGATATGAATGAGTGCTAGAGTTACATAAGCATGTATGCACCTAAGTGATTAAATTTATTCTGGAATATTTAAGGAACAACTAGGCGAGCGGCGGATGTTTCTTAACAGACTTTGTGATCAAGGTTTAAATTTTGCTTTTATTGAAAAATACATAAGCGGCACAGTCTGTGCCTGTACTCCGTGTTCCCACTACATCCCTCATCTTGGATCGCACTTGCCCACACATCCCTGCTACAGAGACAATTAATCAATACAATGTTATATTTGAGCACATTGCTTCGGTATTTATATCATCTAAAGGCAGAAGTATTCAGAAGCATCTAGGTAACATAAGAAACTGTATCTTTTGGGTCACATTGCACATGCTCTCTCAGAGGAATTGGTGTAAACTAATGGGTTGAGCATATGAACCGTTATAGACCTCTGCTTGAAGTGATATGAAGAACCTTTCACCTGATTTTTGTTGTTGTAGTCGTGTTTTTTTAGAGCCACAAGTAAGATTGTAGTCACTGATTTGTTTTGTTCACAATTTAATGTCAATTAAAGATGCTTCAGGAAGTCACTGGCATATTTTGTCTGTATTTGGACTGTGTTTGCTACTCTTCAGAAACCGGATATAATTAAACAGTTTGATTTTGTGTGCTAGATCTAAGCTATCACAGAACTTTTGCCCAGGCATAAGTTTATGACTGCTAAGAGAATCAAATCTGAGCGTTTGCCCAGTCTAATGTAAATTATGCCTTAAACGTCACGACTCTTAAAATAAATCACAATTGGTGACATCTGACCAAAGCACACAGAGAAACAGGAAGCATAAAGAGGAATTCTTTAGCTTTTACTTTACTTGCTGCTATGTTATTTTTTTTTATCATTCTCAGATGGATTTTTTTTTATGTCCATTTGACAAGATAACATGAATTGTATTATTTTTAATGTTCTTTTTTTCAATTTCTAGTCTAATCCTTTTACAAGCAATTAGATTGAACTATCTGCTTCTGTTGAAATTAAAGCATTAGAGTGCAAAGCTTGCGCTTGTATCTGATATTAATGCATTACAAATCTACACTGTGGTTTTGGCTTGGGACAAGTTATATTTTGTAGATAGCAGCAATAGCAATTAGTTATATATGTATAGATATAGATGTATAGAAATATAGATGTTTAGATACATTTATTGTTATTATCATTATTAGTAAGAACTGTTAACTTTGTGAGTGTTACACAGAACCTCAGATAAGCTAGAAGTTGGAAGTAATGTGTTTTATTTGCCCTTAGAATGTTGACTGCAAATGTCTTAGTTGAACTTACGAACTTTGTTCAGTGGCTTATGCTTGTGGTATCTGTTTTTGATGTAAATATTTACCAGCTATTAAAAGTACATGGCATGGTCAGCTGTTTTTCATGAGAGCTTTGGTGGAACTGAGTGATTAGCATTTAAAAGCAAGAAAAAATCAGTTTGTGTTCCTCCTAGAACACATTCTCATTTGGGAGTTTGCATTAAAATGACACGTTTATGCAACAGTGTTTTGTGCGCTTGTTATTGTGTTAGTGTTTTAGACTACATCATGACTGGAGTGCAGTATGGAAGTAATAGTGGTTCCTCTTCCAGTGTCTTATTCACTGTAATCTATCGGCACAGCTGTTGTGGGTAGGAGAGGTTACATTTATTTTCCTTGTATAACACCAAGACAGCTTACACATTGTACAGCAACACAACTTCTGAAACAAATCCCCAAAACAAAGATCTTTTTGTGTTGTGGATAAAATATATTTACTCTAGAAATCTGATGGGCAAATCTATAAATGTGTGTTCAGATTATACAGTAGCTGGTTTTTGTTGTGAGACTATAAGTTCTGCTTATTTTAATGGGGTATATGTTGTGATGGAGTATATGAAGTCATTGTGATAGCTATATGGACCACAAAACCAGTCATAAGGGTCAATTTTGAGATTTATACAACTGAATAAATGAGCTTTCAGTTGATGTAAGGTTTGTTAGGATAGGACAGTATTTGGCCAAGATACAGTTATTTGAAAATATGGAATCTGAGGGTGCAAAAAAATCTAAATATTGAGAAAATTGCCTTTAAAGTTATCCAGATGAAGTTCTTAGCAATGCATATTGCTAATCAAAAATTAATTTAAGATATATTTATGGTAGGAAATTTACAAAATATCTTCATGGAACATGATCTTTACTTAATATCCTAATAATTTTTAGAAAAAAGAAAAATCAATAATTTTGACCCATATAATGTGTTTTTGGCTATTGCTACATATATACCCATGCTACTTAAAGGAATACGGCGAATTTATTCAGCTGATCTCCGGGTCTGGCACTGGCACTTTTAGCATAGCTTAGCATAGATCATTGAATATGATTAGACCGTTAGCATCTCATGCAAAAATGACCAAAGAGTTTCAATCTTTTTCCTATTTAAAGATCAGAGATCAACTGAATGGATTCAAACACGGTAAAACTCAACTGTTTAACTCTAGGTGAGTTGGAAAATGAGCCTATTTTCAAAAATAGTGGCGTGTTCCTTTAAGACTGGTTTTGTGGTCCAGGGTCACATATTTAATTTTTATATCTGAATGTTGGTAAGAAAAAAAAAAAGATCTCAGATCTCAGTCTGCATATGTGATGGACATCCATATCGCACGTCCTATTAAGAATATCCTGTTGAGCACATCCAAAAGACCTGAACTGGAAGCAACATGATATGTTTTACAAAATAGGCAAGTTTGTTGCTCACAACCTCTATTTTGTAATAATTTCTGGAATAATGTACCAATCTTTTCTATATGGATTCATTTGGATTAAATAAATAATTTCATAGCCCTAAGTGTATTACACTTTCAGGCTGAATAGTTAGCCAGGGGTTCAGTTCACTATTTATTTACATGCTGCAACTGATTAGATCTGTGTATTGTGTGTGCTTTAGTGCTTTTATTGTTTATGATCTGTTATCTGAGTGTCTGGAAATCCTGAGGGATACTGCACATAGGGCTGGGACGGTGGCAGATTAATAGCTGTTTTGTTCTTAATAGGAACGTGGTTATATTTTTTTTCGTTTCTTTATGAAGTTAATTTAGAAATATGTTGGGGACATTTTTGTTTGTTAAATTAAGATTTTTGCCGTAACGAAATTAAGATTTTAACGTAACGACCAAGCGGCCAGAGGCAGGCAGTGAGTTGATCACAG
>JAHKKF010515839.1:0-25298 GCA_019740295.1 Labeo calbasu
AATATAGGATGTTACAGTTCTAATTAGAACTGTATTAGAAAAATAAATTGTTTGCTTAGTATTTATAATAATAATTATGGACAATTTCAGCAATTAGTTTGTTTTGACTCAGCCTTCTGGGTAGTTTTATTTAACTCAACCATTGTTTGCTTAAAATGAACCCAAAATAGAATGAACATTTATTAATAAGTTATTATATATATAACACACACACACACACACACATTTTTTAAATAGCTAATTAACAAATATTCACTTTTTTTGATTATTGCTGATGCCTCTAGTAATTATGTGATACAACCTATTTTGGCTTCATTTTAAGTCAGCCATATAGTTATTTTTTAAACAGTGGTTAAGTTAAATGAAACTACACAGAAAGCTGGGTTAAACACGTAACCCAACCGTTTTTAACCCAGCATTTTTAGAGTGTACTGAAATATTGTTATGCTAATTGCCTATCTGTGTTTTAGAAAGTTAGCTTAATTCATTCACTTCTAAAATGAGCGGGATAAAAAAGCCATATATTTATCTACAAAGACCTCTTTAGCTTTTGAAATTCACCCTGCATTACTGCGAACAATTTTGTTTTAGCATTTTCCAGATACATTAGCTAGCTTTTGAAATGGTGAAGCTAAAAAGGTCCATTTGTCACTCCTAAGCATCTCCTGAGTGAAATAAAGTGAGCGATATTTGTGCAGATTGCGGTCCCAGTGGTTTTTGCGGTTCTGCACTTCAAACGCGCTCAGCCCCGGGTCGTATGGGGCACCTGTAGCGCTCTGAGAATGATGGGATGATCATCATGGTTTGGGGTTTTCCTTCTTGACTGAGTTCTGGAGACTCTTATCGAGATGAATTGAACCCATTTGCTGCTAAATGGTGCGTGACAGGCCGTGTGATTTGCAGGCTTTTTGTTACGTTACGACAGCCTCTATCTATCGTTACGACTTGGCCAGGTTGATCCCGACAACCTGAGACTTACCATACGAGCAGTGAAATGCGAAGAGCTCAGAAATACGAATCAGACAAAATAATCATTGTAGGCTCGAAGCGGAATGAGGTCATATATAAACACCTGGTATGGATCACCTTTTGTTGAGCAAGAGAATTTGAGCTTAATTTACTACAGTATTTACTAAATGCAAAACTCTTGTAGGAGCTTAGCGATTAGCACACGTTCTGACATGTCATTTCACGACCCCGTTCACCCTGTTTTCTCTATTGAATTTCCACGGTACCTCTTAATAAAAAAAGCTAATAAATAGATGCAGTACTCTAGAAAGCAAAAACAAGTGTGTGGTAAAGTCAAATCTGTGAATGTATTACTGAAAAAATGTTGCTGTGAAATGAATCCAAAGGAGGCAGACTGTGATCGCTAATTGCCCTCACTGCTGTGGAGAAAGAAGGGTGGTGTAATAGTGTACTTACCGTCAAGGCCTCCCCCTTCCGTCAAGGCACGCTTTTCCACCGATAAACCATTATATAGACTGTAAAATTAACTTCAGTTGAAGTAGAAGCTTCATCTTCAGTCTTCATCTAGTCTCACGCAGCCTGACTTTTAGCTCAGCATAAAGTCTGGTCCAGTTCACAGGTTATAGAGCCCAACATTCAGGTTCCAGAAGTAAAAATCCCATTAATTTTCTCCATAGGGGAATCTATTGTAAACAGTGACTTACAACTTTAAAAGCAGACCTACTTTTGCACACAAAATCCATCATTTCAGTAGAAATTTGTGCAATTTGGAGTTTGGCGTGAAAGCGAAAAAGTTCCCCACCCAGATTCTCTTCATGTTCAAGTTGCTCATGCAAATTCACCACGCTGACCACCACAAAGCTGCTTGGTTTGAAAGTGACTTCATGCATCTCTATGCAACTGCCAGTAGATAATGGAACATTGGGCATTATTTCACTGAAATTTTGCTAATATGACCGCATTTTTACCCCTGATTCTGCAAAGAAATATCCACCAGTCAAAGAAATGTGACTTGTGACAAGCAAACAAGCACACAATCTTTCACCTTTGTCTTTTTGTCTGATTTTTCATGGCATATAACTTCTAAATAAATACAAATATTTAGAAGCCTGTTCCCACCACTGAATAAAAAATGTAAAAAAGGTAATTGCGACTTTTTCCTCTTGCAGTTCTGAAGACTTTTTTCTCAGAATTCAGGATATAAACTCGCAATTCCGGGTTAAGTCAGAATTGTGAGATATTAACTCAAAATTGTGAGAAAATAAAAAAAAAACAAAAAAAAAGCCCTCCCTGAAATAAAGTAACAATTCTGAGAAATAAACACAGAATTGCAATATATAAACGCACAATTCTGACTTTATAAATAGTGAGGGAAAAAAACTTACTGAAATAAAGTCATAATTCTGAGAAATAAACACAGAACTGCAATATATAAACTTGCAATTTTGACTTTATAACACAAAATGTTGAGTTATTAAGTCCGAATTGTGAGAAAAAAACAAAAGAAAAAACCTCACAGAAATAGTCACAATTCTGAGAAATAAGCAAAATTGCAATATATAAATGCTTACTTCTGACTTTATAACAAAATTCAGAATTGTAAAAGTCAGAATTGTAAGATATAAACTCAAAATTGAAAAAAAACTCAAAAACTAAAAAAAATCTCAGAAATAAAGCCACAAGTCTGAGAAATAAACACAAAACCACAATATATATACTCGCAGTTTTGACTTTATAATGCAAAATTTCGAGTTATTAAGTCAGAAATGTGAGATATAAACTTGAAATTGTGTGGAAAAAACTCAAAAACGAAAAAAACCCTCAGAAATAAAGTCAATGCTGAGAAATAAACACAGAATTGCAATATATAAACATGCAATTCTGACTTTCTAGCACCATTTTTTGAGTTAAGTTATTTTTAGATAAACTCAAAATTGTGAAAAAAAAAAATCCTCACAGAAATAAAGTCACAATTCTGAGAAATAAACAGAGAATTGCAATACATAAACTTGCAATTCTGACTTTATAACAAAACTTTGAGTTATTAAGTGAGAATTGTGAAGTGTAAACTTGCAATTCTGAAAATATAGTCTTTTTCCCCTTGGAATTGGACTTTATATCTCACAATTCTGAGGGGAAAAAAGTCAGAATTGTATCTATCCTGCAATTCTGACTTTATAGCTCCAATTGAAAAAGGAAAGGACGTGACCTATCCAAGTGCACAGACAGTAGTGAGTAGTGAACAAACTAGCACACTATGAACACACACCCGGTGCAGTGTGCAGCCAATGGGGAGTTCGGTGCCTTGCCCAAGGGTCTCACCTCAGTCGTGGTATTGAGGGTGGAGAGAGTGCTGGATGTTCACCCTGCCAGACCTGAGACTCAAACCTGCAACCTTCGGGTTACAAGTCCAACTCTCTAACCATTAGGGCTACAGCTGATTTATAACTCACAGTTGCTAGTTTTAATCTCACAGTTCTGAGAAAAAGGTCCAATAACTTTTAAAATGATCTTTTACTCAGTGTTGGAAATGGGCTTCCATAAATACCTTTTAAAATTCCAACCAACCAACCAACCAACCAACCAATAAATAAATAAATACATACATACATACATACATACATGGGCTAAATACTTCCATAACCAAAGTCACTTAAAAACTGGGCATAATGGACTCTATTCTGGTCAAAAACTGCTCACTTAGACAGGAAATGCAACCAACAACTGGTTTTGGATTTACATACCATTTTGTGAATATATAAAAAAAAAAATTAAAATTAAAAATCTATGAAATATACTGAGAATAAAAACACCCGTGGTTGCAAGAACTATAAAAAAAAAAAAAACATAAAAAGTACAGTAGCAACATGAAGTGTCACACAGAGAATTTTGGGAATGTCAATTTATGGTTTTTCATCATATACTTTAAGATGATTTGTTGTTTTTCACTTCTAAAAACTCTAAATTCAACAGTACTTTACTGTCAAATGAAATGTACCATTAGGTTTTGTACTGTGTGAAATGTTCTATTAGATCTTACCGTTAACCAATTAACAGGTTTTTTTACCATTGGATTTTATACAGTTTTTTAATATTAAAATTACGTTCAAATTTTACAGTGTGCAGAAATTATTAGTGAAAATTAATTTACGTGGACTACGTATTTTCCTTTTCTGTTTCACGAATGAAAGGTCATGCAGGATTTAATCGAGTAAATGAGGACATGAACTATTCCCTTAAAATGTGAATCTCTCGAAAAAGTGATCTTTTCATCTGTGTCCTCCTCAGAAAACATCTGCAACCGAAAGCCAGACAGGTATTTTAAGAGTTGATTGGTCATGGATGGTTTTCTCTCTCTTTCCAACTCTCTCTCTCTCTCTCTCTCTGTGTTGCTAAAAGCCCAGAGGCTAGTATTTCACTGATTACAGAGTGGCCATATGTGAATGGTTGTTTGTGTATTGACAGAACAAAGGAAACGCAGGCTCTAAGGAGGTGTTAGACAGGGGAATGGATCAGACCAGCCCATAAAGTGCCCGGGAGGGGGGACTAGACTAGTCCATTGAGTTCAAGCTGGTTTCAGCTAGCTTGGAAGGACACACACAGTACACCTCCAGCACACTTCTCAGAAAACTCTGCTAATCTGAGTGTGTATATGTGTGTGTGCGTGTGTGTGTGCGTGTGTGTTTATACACAGGGGTGAGATGGTGTAAGAGAATACACCTGAGACTGCGTCAATTCAAACTTAAATATGGCCCGTTCCAGTGTTGTCTGCTTTCCCGAACAAAGCTTCTCTGTTTTAAAACAGTAAAGTGCCCTTAGATGACCCAAGCTGGAAGCAAAGGTAGTGTTTACTGTAATCGGAGATACTGTTTTTATATAATTGAGCATTGTGAGGATAAGGCTTCTGTTCGGGACCGGTGGGTGACACTACTTCATTGTGTTTTATTAAATAGATGATGTAAACAAGGTTATCTGGCCCGCATCCAGAGCTGAGCAATTCTCTGACTGACATCGCGAATTTCGTCCGTCAACACTTCAGACGTTTCGACTCTTTATTGCCTCATTGTGAAGACTGAAGGCGTCACGGTGTAATTACGGCAATCAAATCACTTCCAGGGTCCAATTTGGTACATTTCGCATTTAACCCACCTTGTTTAAGGATGTGATTCGCCACCACCGTCCGGCCTCCGACCGAAGTGCCAAAGAAACCTGCTGTTCCCAAACCAATTACTCTCTCCGGTTTGAAACATCTACTCTATTGTGACAAGCTCTGACAGCTCGGCTTTTTAAAATCTATTAAACTCCACTTCGCAAAAACGACTGTGGAATAATTAAGGAGCGCCGAGTTCACCGAGCCATGGAAATTGATGCAGTCATGAAAATAAAAACATATGTTAGCAGCTAGTGGCAAGGGAGCCGTACTGAGTGTTTATGACGTTGGACGGGGAACGTAGAGCAAGAGGGGAAATATCATCATTAGCGCCACGCTGCGCAGCCTGGTCGCGGGCCGCGCTAATGCCTTCTACGCGCGGGCCAGGATTTGCACCGCACTGACAGAGCAATTATCAAATTCGGTTGCCAAGGCAGCGTCACCTTCTCAGACCCACCGACCACGGTGTGCACCCCCCCGACCTTCAAACGCTCCTCACCCCCCACACACACTCCCATTCCCACCCACACACCTATCCAACATCACACACGCCGCGTCCTGCACTTCAGTGGGCTTCTAAACGGTTCCATGCAGTCGACGTGTGACGGGGGACAAATTAGGAATGCGTGCACACCCTCAAAGCAACATCAAGGCTTTGATTCCCCCACACACCCTCTCTGTCACCTTCAGAGTCCGACACGACATGACCCTACAGCGACCTACCAGGGGTTCGAAACGTAGGATTGACCAGATAGATAGATAGATAGATAGACACCTTAGTACACCTTTGCACCTTATTTAGCTGCATTTTAGCACCTTAAAAGTACCTAAATGGTTCATATTAGTACCTTTTGAAGACCTTTTTTATTATCTGAGAGTGTACACAATTATTTAACCCCCAAAAGTCGAGAATCATTTGCTTTTTATGACCTCCAAACTTGCCTCTAAGTTCTTGGACGCTTCTGTTACTTCTTTACTGGAATCTGAGCCCATTCCTCACATGCAAAAGCTTCTAGATCACTGATAATCTTTGGTTTCCAAGATTTTCAATGAGATTTAAATCTGGAGACTGTGCAGGCCACTTGAGATCGTTCTAGGACCAATCCCTAAACTAGGTTTTGGTAGATTGGGATGCATACTTGGGATCATTGACCTGCTGCAAGAGTCTGTGCAGCACATTCTCTTCCAAAATGGCCTGATACTTTAAAGAATTCATGATGTCTTTCAAACAGTCAAGAGCAAAGCATCCTATAACAAGACTGCATGGTCCACATTTACGTTCTATGTGTTTCTGGTCATAAACCTTGCTCTTTTTTTTCTTGAGTTTCTGTTTGGTCTCACTGCTCATTAAAACATACTTCATAAGCTCCACAGGTATATCCAAATTCATTTTAGCTTATTTAGGTTGGCCTTTTTGATGTTTTTGGTCAAGAGTGCTGTTCAGGCATGAAGGCCATACTTGTTTAGTATTCTTATAGTCTCTGGCAACTCAATTCAATTCTTCTCAGCTGATCAAACGTCTTATTGACCTTGATGAAATTATGCTTTTGGTGCACAGTCGGACTCGGTTTTCTGTGGTAAAATACATTTTAAACTCATGAGTGATGATGCCAGCTGAGTCTCTAGTAACTTTTTGTATTTTGGAAATGTTCTTGTTGCCATAGACTTTCTAATGAACACTCTTAAAAGATTCACTATTAGCATCAATCAGTGGTTTAATGCAGAACCTTTAACACCCATGGGATCTTTCCATTGCACAAAAGGTTCTATATAATGGAAAAAAGTTCTTTACATTATTAAAACACTCATCACACTAAGCAAAAAATGATTCACTGAAGCCCAATTTGTTTTTTCTATTGTATTGAAAAAGGGGGTAATTCTATATATTTGTAAGGTTTAATTGTTTTAACACAATTTTTTATTCTACCTTACTAATAAGTGATTTAAAAATAGCAATGTTGAATATGGATTGAACAATTATGACATAGATGTTGAGACAAATTAAACTTTTATGAACTTTTTTTGTATTTTAAAACAGTGATGTTGAATAGAGATTGAATAATTATGACCGCTGTACTATGAAAAATCCTATAACTCAAATTAAAATTGTATTCACTTTTTTCAAATTCAAAATTTAAAACTGATGTTGAATAGGGATTGAATAATTATGACATAGCTCTACTATGAAAAATCCTATTACTCAAAATCAAATTTAAATTTTATTCTTTTTTTTATTTTCAAATTAAAAATTTAAAACAGCGATGTTGAATAGGGATTGAATAATTATGACATCGCTGTACTATGAAAAATCCTATAACTCAAAATAAAATTCAAATTTTATTCACTTTTTTTCAAATAAAAAATGTAAAACAGCGATGTTAAATAGGGATTGAATATTTATGACAGCTCTGCTATGAAAAATTCTATAACTCAAAATCAAATTCAAAATTTATTTACTGTCTTTCAAATTTTCAAATTCTAATTTTAAAACAATGATGTTAAATAATGATTTAATAATTATGGCATAGCTCTTTTATGAAAAATCCTATAAGTCAAAATCAAATTCAAATTTTATTCACTTTTTTTTAATTAAAAATTTAAAACAGCAATGTTAAATAGGGAATGAATATTTATAACAGCTCTATTATAAAAAATGTTATAACAAAATCAAATTCAGATTTTATTCACTTTTTTCAAATTTTTAAATTCAAATTTTAAAACGATGTTGAATAAGGATTTAATAATTATGACATAGCTATACTATAAAAAAAATCCCATAACTCAAAATTGAAATTAAATTTTATTCACTTTTTTTTTTTTTCAAATTTTAAAACAGCGATGTTGAATAGGGATTGAATAATTATGACATAGCTGTACTATGAAAGATCCTATAACTCAAATTCAGATTTTATTTGTCCCATACATAACAATAAAGAGTATGACATAAAGTGAAATGCTTTTATTTAGTTAGTTAGTTATTTATTTAATTCTTTTTAACAACCACTTTGAAGAAAGGTATAAACTAGAATATACAGACAGACAAATTTACAATAAATACAAATTGCTGAAAAAACAGTAAAAGATAAAAATAGAAAGAATTCTATACAAAAAAAAGACAGAACAATAGAAATAGAGAGACTATACAAGAAACAATAAACTGCAGCTGTAGATGTGGAAATGAATTACTTTATATTCTGATATTATCAGATTTAATATGTGATTCAATTATTAAAGATACATTTTAAAAACTTAAAAGCTTACGTTTCTACATATTTACCAAAAACATACAAAGTTGTATTACAAATATTTTTCACATATCAAACACATAAAAATGGTTTACACTGAAAATTATTATTTGAATGAAGTAAGGAAAAAAATGACCTATTTTTAAATTATTTGAAAAAAAAAAAAAGTTGCAAAATTGGTGACAGATAAACCTTTTAATCGACTGAGAGAGACACTGATAGAGTTCTTTCTCTTCACACACTGGACTCAAAAAGCCCATCAGATATCAATCAGCCAATTAGGTCTCTCCATCACCTTCAAATTCAATAGGACACAGATGCTGTGACTCCCTCCATCTATACGTTTGTGTCAGAGATGAAAGCGGAAGCAGGGAGGAAGCTGGGTGTGTCGGAGGTGTTCTGACACTAATGTGGTACACTGGGCTTTACTTCCAGAACTGTGAAGTTACTCTGTCAAGCTTTAAAAGGCCTTGTAAAGCCTTTGAACAACTGTGCGTGACCTTTCTTGCCTGCTTTATTAAGCTTCAGGGACGCAGAAGTTGCACAGTGTTGCTAACTTTCATTATGCCGATGCACCGAGGACACACTGTTTTTATTATTTTTTTAGGCCTCGGTTTCGCACAGAATGCCTTGATCTGACATATTTATCTTTTTTTAATGCATTCTATCCTGTCATTAAGCCGCTTTGACTAATGATCCTTTGTTGTTTAGTTAAATCACTCCTCAGTCCACTTAACCGCTACACACACAAAGTGTGACCCACTTTAAGGTTTAGCAGTTTTTCACAAGTCAAGTGTGATGTAGGCCCTCTCCAGCTCTCCCAGGAATAACCGCTGGAATCTATCGCTCATTCGTTTTGTCTTGATTCTTCCAAGCAGTGCAATTCTAATAAATAACAAAGACAATTTAAACACAACTATGTCTGTGCTTCACACTAGACAAATGAATTTGGCCCTCGCCGCAGCATAAGTTGCACTTGGAATCCGCCACGTGAATAATTAATACCCTGCAAGACAGATGCGCTATGCAAAGCTTCGAATATTCAGAAAGATCCAGCCACTTCCGAATTCAGGAGAACGCCAGAGTGTAACTTCCTACTCGTTAGATCTGCGCGTCCCAATCTCGGCCTTGTTGCAGGAAATGTTCTGTAGGTTGTCATATTGCCAAAGCCTCCCTTGATCTTTTTTGGATGATGACGGACTAATCTTTGTGTTCGCTTCTTCATTGAAACCGCTTTTGTTTTGGTTGTTCCCAAATGGATAATTGTGAGCTTACTGCATGGTCCAGGTGATCCACTTCAAAGGAAATTCACTTCACTCGACATCAGCCTCCCTAGTGTTATTATTTTATCATTTTCTATTTGTATATAAAACGACCTTGCATGCAAAAATAAAAAATGCATGCAAAACTAGAAAGAGTGCATGTTAAATAGAATTAAAAAGAACAATAATGTCACTAGGATTTAATATTTGGTCTTTATGAGGTGTTATTTTTTCAACTATACCTGTTCTAGGCCTGACTTTAAGTAATTCACTCATTCTGAGGTTGTTTGTAATACTAAGAACAAGCAAAAATGTCAACTTGCTTCACGTGCTTTGTTTTTAACCTTTAAAATAAACCTAAGCTGTGCTTTTTAAGTTCATTCTTTGCAAATGATAGACTACGCTGGTAAAAGCGGTAATGTAAATGAGTAAATGTTTCTTTTTTCTCTGATCACAGCTGAGAAAAGGGCTGTTGAGGGAATAAACTTGCAGCTGGCAGGGGGCATGTTCAGAAGACCTTGTAAACACATTCACACCTCTGATGCATTTCAATGCCTGATGACTTATAGCACAATATTGAAAATTCGAGTTCGGCAAGCACTTGCATTTCAATACTGTCTGAGAGGAATCAACAAACTCCACCAATAAAACACTTTCAGCTTTGGGAAGTTGACAAACGAGTTAAAAATGACGGTAATCAGTAGATGGACTTTTTTTTTTTAAATACTTAAATCTGGTTGCGTCATTAGCTACTACATCTTAGGGATTTCATTTACACCTCCACCTCAAACAAATAAATGCAGTTATTTATTACTTTTTTTGAATGAGAAAGCCATTTGTGGACAACAAAATCAGGCTTAAGTAGCACAGGTATATTTGTAGCAATATCCAAAAATACACTGTATGGGTCGAAATTATCGATTTTTTTTTTATGTCAAAAATCATTTGTTTATAAGTAAAGATCATGTTCCATTAAGATATTTTGTACATTTTTTATCGCAAATATATAAAAACGTAATTTTTGATTAGTAATATGCATTCCTAAGAACTTCATTTGGACAGCTTTAAAGGTTATTTTCTCTTTTTTTTTTTTTTTTTCAACACCAAATCTTGAACTAATGTTGTCCTATTCTAACAAATCCTACATCAATGGAAAGCTTTCAGATGATGTATAAATCTCAATTTTAAAAAATTGACCCCTTTTGCGGTCCAGGGTCACATTTGGTTGTCATGTGATATGAAAATCATTAATCAAAGACAGTGAGTCAAGGGCATTTCACACATTTTGACTTATTTGGAATGGTTTGTTCAGAAAAATCTATAGATGTTCCTTATTATTCATTATAATAAAATATATAGTATTAATATTACATATTTTATTATAATATATTTATATATATTAAAAATGCATAAATTATACATATGTAAAATATATATGTAATTTTATTTTATTATATTATTTAAAATATATGATTAATATATGTTTACACACCTTTTAGATTCACTACGTTAACATAATTGTAGATTGTTTTACAAAAAATGTATGAAACCATCATATTACCTAATTTTTTACCATCATAATACCTGATTTTTGAAACATTTCTACATTTTTATCATCTCTGACATCCTTATTTGTGTTTGATCCCTGTATTAATTTATTATTAAATACTATAACGATTTTAATGATTTTAATCCACACAATAAAAGTGATTATAAAAATATTATTTATTTAACGCTTTATTAAAACTTACCCTTGGCTCGTATTAGGCCTATATTAGTAACTTTTTTATTTTTTTAAAGTGAGCGTAACGCCTCTTTCTCTTTACCCCATCAGATGAGAATTTGGTTATCTCAACACCGCGTGTCTGGTTTTGCTCAACTGAAATGCACCTGTTTACGAGTTCGTATGTGAAATCCGCAAGGAATTCTGCCGGATTCACATCGAATCGACGAAAGAGTTTAAGAAGCTACGAGAAGTGCAAAGGAAACTGCTCAGACAGAGGAAAGGCGCATTCCGCGCACCGATGGACTCTCTCAGATCACCCTATCAGGTGCAAAACCACTGACAGGTTTCCACCCACCACCAACCCAAAACCCCTCAGTGCGCTCCAGCCCTCCTCGGCACACATACAGACAGTCCCGTACCATCACCCAGCGCTCTTCCAGGATTTGCAACGGGTCTGTGCGCCTTTTATGTACAAGCGTCTTGGATAACAGTGAAGCAACAACTAAGGAAGAGACTTGTAACCGTAACTCATCTATCCTGACAGCTCGGACTTGTTGGGAAAGTTTTCCCTCTCCAAACAATGGACACGGGAAGCTTGGAATGATCCGCGTAAGGTGTGCGCTTTCAGGTGACTTCGGCAGGTACGAACGGGATTTATCTTTTTTGGTCTCGCATACTGGATGAAGAGTAAGCACTGAAGATCGCGGATTGTTCACCGAGGAGGAGACACCCCGCTTCAGCCTTTCTTACCAATTCAATCTTTGCGCGCTTTGGCGAGAGAGAGCGCAGCGCGTCCGGACCGCGTAGAAGCGGGGACACCACGGGGAAGACACTGATTTGCGTTTGTTCAGCTCTTTTTCATACTAGAAACAGCCTCATGCTGCTTCCAGCGGCACATTTACACTTCCTTCATCTCTCTTTTCCGTGGGATTGCACCTCTCCTCCGGGATTTTGTGTGTGAGACAGTGGCGGGGCTCCGCGCGGCACTTACTGGAGCGGCAAACGCTGGAAACAGGTGTATTTGACCAAGATGTCTGTTCTGCCGTCAAGGTTCATCTACGTGTAAGGAATATTCTTAATAATCTATTTGATTCACGTTGAGTTCGTACATTCTTGCCAATAGAAGTCGCTCAAAGCCAGGTTTAAGATGAACTGCTACATTTTTATCTGGTGTAATTGCTTGTGATTCACCCCTCCTTACTTCCCTTCTGTCTCTCCCTCTCATTCTCTCTCCCTCTCTCTCTCTCTCCTTCTCTTTCCAGGTGTTTACATTTTCTGGTCCTCTACTTCCAGTTGCAGGTAAGTCTGGCTGTTTCACTGTCGTCATGAATCTGGATTAAGGCAGGGATTATAAGGATGTGCCGCCGGTGCGCAAACACAAAGCTTGTTTAATTTGTTGTCTTAAGGTTTTTGAAAACAGAGGCATGGGAAATCTACACCCCAGAGGCTGTAAAATTAAAAAAGAGTCTTTGGATTTGTTGGTGGTCTTGCCAGAGGAATTGGATTTCTTTTTCTCTAAAAGTCCGGTGCTTCCTTTTGTACCTTTTTGCGTTTGACCACGAATCGAGTAGTTCTTAACGAGTCATAATTATTTACGTTCAGAATAGTAAGTAAGCTCATGTTTTGACTGGTTTAACGCTAAATACGAAAACAAGCAATTTGCGCATTTAAATTCTATGAACTCAGTGACCTTTTAGTGGGGATGAAGTAGTTATTTTTTTCGTACGTGTGTAATATTTATTTTTAGAAGGATGAACATGTCGGATTGACCATTAAATTCAAATTGAAAATAAACTGATTCCATATTAAATTAGGATTAGACTGACTAAAAACCCACAAAACATAAAATAGCACATATGTTATATATGTTAAACAATATGTTATAATTAATGTAATTATATATATTAGACACACACACATATATACATAATACATACAATACATTACGTTTAATAATATATAATATTTTCTACATCCCAGTCTTTTTTTTTAAAGTATATGTATGTGTTCATATATGAATGTATGAGATTTATACATCATCTGAAAGCTGAATAAATAAGCTTTCCATTGATGTATGGTTTGTTAGGACAATATTTGGCCGAGATACAACTATTTGAAAATCTGGAATCTGAGGGTGTAAAAAAATCAAAATACAGATAAAATCACCTTTTAAGTTGTCCAAATGAAGTTTTTAACAATGCACATTATCAAAAATGAATATGCGGTAGGAAATTTACAAAATATCTCCATGAAACATGATCTTTACCTAATATCCTAATGATTTTTGGCATAAAAGAAAAATCAATCATTTTGAACCATACAGTATATTTTTTATTGCTACAAATATACCCATGCTACTTAAGACACACACATATGATTAAATTAAATAATATTTTAAAAGTATATAGACACAAGTAGTGCACATAAGCAAAAATGTTTCTCCCCCTTTTAAAAGCTATTAAGGTAAGACTAGCTGCAATCTCAGACTCTCCCAAGACTTTGAGGAAGGTGACTAATCCTTTGAATTCAACCGACAAAATATACCTAACACATAAGTAATTAGATATCTGCAGTTCCTTAAATCCGTCTTTACTGACAGATGTACATTCCTCACAAGGCGGGAACGGCTTAATGAGAGCCTTTTTTCTCCTGGCAAATGGGTCAAGGCATTGTGATTATAAAACTTGCATCAGAATGTTGTAATAGAAGGGGGCGATCACCGCTCAAACCAGAAACAAAAGCCACGGCTTTGAAGAAAACGAGACCCGTGTTGGTTATATAATTCTGTGCGTTCGGTTTCGTTCCAAAGCAGTTGGCACAAACAAGGCTTCAGTGTGGCAGCGATGACAGTAGTACTTCTTTAGGTCAGAGTGTACGTATCACCTGCTTCTCCTGCTAACCGTGGCCTTCGCTGTTGTTGTAGGTTCTCCTTGAGAAAACAAACAAAGTTGTTATTAAGGAGATGCAGTGAAAGACGGCGCGATAAGCACAGTTTAAGTGGCGGTGCACTGAAGCGTTGTTTCCTGAGATGCATCCTGCACAGAGAGTGGTGTCTGCAGATAGGGCCTATCTGACATGCAAGAGTGCTCGGGACGGGGCCGGGCTTTTGAAGTCGCCGTGAGATTCGTTTGCCTAGGTTGGCTTTGAAGGGAATCGGGCGGCGTGATAAAAATGTTTGGCCGTGGCTAGCTCCCTGCATAGGCATGCCCTCTGCCTTCCCGCTCCCGTCCGTACGCAACTGTCTACAAAACACACCTCTGCGTCTGACTAGATGGCCAGATTTCAGACTAAATCCTTCCGAGGAGAGGCCGTGTGTGCGCGGGAGTTGTGTATGTGTGGGCATATTGTGAGCTGAAATTGGCCAAGGGCTTAGAATGAACCTTGGTTCTGTGTTAAACACAGAACAGTTGTTTTTGACGTAAGAAAGACCGACGTATGATGACTCCTGTTTGAATGTAATCCATGTATTCGTCAAGGAAAATAAGATGTATAACAGTGACTAAAATTAATGCAATTTTATTTTCTAGAAGAATTTGTGACAATGTTAAGGTGACTAACTTGAACTGGCATGTGTATAATTGTAGTTTTTGATGTGTATAATTGTGTATAAATTTTGTTTTTCACATGTCCAATGCAGTCCTTTGACGTTTTCGCATAATTCTTTATGACTGCCCTCTTTATTTGACATTGTTTTTTTTTTGTTATTATAGCATATTCAAAAGTTCTACGGTGTATTTATCAATAAATATACGCTACCGATCTAAAGTTTGGAGTCAGTAGGATTTTTAATTTGATTTATTTAAGTATTTAAAAGAAATCAATACTTTTAAGTGAATCAAAAGTAGCAGACATTTATAACGTTATTTATAAAATATTATAAGCATTTCAAATAAATTCTGTTCTTTCAAACTTTCTATTCATCAAAAATCCTGAAAAAAATTTTTTTTTTTCCACAAAAATAAAATAAAATAAAATAAAATAAAATAAATAAGCTGCACAACTGTTTTCAACATTGATAACAATAAGAAACATGTGACACTGAAGACTGGAAAATCGGCTTTGCATCACAGGAATAAATTACATTTTAAAATGTATCAAACTAGAAAACAGTTATCTTAAATTATAATATTATTTCACAATATTCATGTTTTTACTGTATTTTTAATAAAATAAATGCAGCCTTGGAGAGCATAAGAAACTTCTTTCAAAAACATAAAAAAAGTCTTACTGACTCAATGCACTTATCATTATAATGACAATAAATTATGCATAATTACATGCAAGTTTATTTATTTATGTATTTAAAAGAAATAAATACTTTTATTCAGCAAGGATGCATTAAGTTCATAAAAAGTAGCAGTAAAGGCATTTATAATGTTATAAATATTTGCATTTCAAACAAATTCTGTTCTTTTGAACTTTTGTTCATCAAAAATTCTGAATAAAATGATCATGTTTTCCACCAAAAATAAAATAAAATAAAATAAAATAAAATAAGCTGCACAACTGTTTTCAACATTGATAACAATAAGAAACATGTGACACTGAAGACTGGCGTAATGATCCTGGAAAATCGGCTTTGCATCACAGGAATAAATTACATTTTAAAATATATCAAACTAGAAAAGAGTTATTTTTAAATTATAATATTTTTTCACAATATTTATGTTTTTACTGTATTTTTAATCAAATAAATGCAGCCTTGGTGAGCATAAGAAACTTCTTTTAAAAACATAAAAAAATCTTACTAACTCAGTGCACTTACTATTATAATAACAATAAATTATGCATAATTAAATGCAAGTAACTCTAAGACAAACCCTAATCCTTATCCTAACCATATAGTGAGTACATGTAGTTAATTAATATTACTCAGTACATACTTGTATAATTACACTGTAACAAGGACACCTTAAAATAAAGTGTAACCTCAGTCTTTTAGTTAGCATTATCTTGGGGAAAAAATGGGAATAATTACATTGTTTTGAAGTGATTTTCATTTGTGATTTAATAGTTCCTGGATTAATATGTTAATTTAGCCAGTTGTGTCATGTTGATGTATTTCTTAGCAGTCTTGCATTCAGCATGAATCTCTGTGGTTTCTTTCTCAACTCTGTTGAAAAGATTTTTTTTTTTTGGTACCGTGAGCTGCGCTTTTCCCCTCATGCTCCCTAAATGTCATTAATTAGCCGAGGTTAAAATAACATGGAGTGGAAGCATGTAATGTGAGCGTAATTAACCACCTGAGAGAAGCCACATAAAAGCTCATTACAGGATAATTACCCCTCGTTTCAGCCCGTGAGAGTAGTCTTGGCTGGGACGGAGATTCCAGGCTTTTTTAGAGGTATATGTTTTCCTCACATATGGAAGGATGACAGAAGAGGAGGAGGAGGAGGAAAGATAGGAGGATATTGGATGAGAAGCGGATTGGTGATTTTCATATAAAGCCTCGGGTGAGTGCGAATGTGAGCGACAGGAGATGCCGTGGCAAGCTGTATTGTATTTTATTATGTTTTTAGTGCTTTGTGTGTTTGTGTGTGTGTGTACCAGTGCAGCAGTCTTCAGTTGTGTACATGTACTTCCCATACTTACAGGTGTGTATGTGTGATTTATGAGTGTGATTCTTACCTTAGGCAGATATTTGTTTGATGACAGAGTTGGATCTTTCAGGTGGATAATTGCTGGAGACTTGCTAGTGGAAATTGAAAACTTCACTTCTCGGTGTAGCTCCAGGCTCAGCGTATTCAGATGTTTTATTTTGTAAAAGAAAGAGAGAGAGACAGGCATCAAAACATACAGGAATCACTGTGATCTGAAACGAAGTCAAGTCAACTTTATTTATATAGGGCTTTGCACAATACAGTTTGTAGTTAACAGAATCAAGTATGCAAAGCTTTTCAAATTATGAAACAAATTCAATTCCTGCTGTAAAGTCAGTTTAGTGTTTATTCAACATGATATCAAAATTTGAACCTATTTACTTTGTATTTTTTACACATTTCTGGTCTTACTGTGAATGTTTCACCACAGAATGTTTTTTCCTAAAAAAAAAGTGTTATCATAATCTCTCATCAAAATGAAAAATTGCCTTTCCTCTAAAACGACTACCGCTGTTCTGGCATGTAGTGGCCACTTTCCAGTCATTTCCCAATTTATGAAATCCCATCCTCTTGTTTCAAATGATGAAAGTAAAATAGCTTTTTAATGCCACTGGATGCACGGAGGATTTTCTTTTCCTCGAAAATGCTGGTTAATGTTGTTGCATTGGACTAAAACTTACTGAATTTGCTCACAACTTAATAAAAAATTGAATAATTTTTGTATTTTGGGGTATTTTTTTCCAAACTTGTTACATTTGTGGTGTTCCCAGTCAAAAAAACAGGCGGCCTACAAAAAATTGATTATTAGTTTATCATTATACCATTGGATTTAAACTTTTCATTAGCCTGTTTTGTTTCAAACACAGGTTTTGTATTTATTTTTTGGAACGGACTGAGTGAACATTGCCCAGATTATCCACAAATAATGCTTTTTTTCATTTAAAAACTAAGGTGCATAAGATCGGATCAATGAAGTCAACAACCAATCAGTAGTGGAAAAATAAACGTGCTAATTGAAAGAAAACAAGTTAATTAAAAAACTTAATCCAAGATTTGTTTACAATATAGCATAATACGAGATTTACAACCAGTGTTTAATATGCATTGTAAAACTGAATCAGGAAATAGACCAACACGCTTTTTGTTCTTGCTGGTTCTAGGAATCTCACCAGAGTTCCGCCGACTTCCGGTTCTACATCGAGAACCACACCAGAGACGACGTGAGTCGGAAGCAGGTGCGGATATATCAGCTCTACAGCCGAACCACTGGGAAACACGTGCAGATCCTGGGCAAGAAGATCAACGCCAATGGAGACGATGGGGGCAAGTACGGTACGGGAGTGTTCCTGTGCTCTGAATAAACCACCAAGAAGAACCTGTAACATTTGACCCAGTTTATAGTCTGCTGTTGAACACATAAGACAGAGTGCTTTAAAGGGATGGTTCAACCAAAAATGAATTTCTGTTATTATTTACTCACCCTCATGTCGTTCCAAACCTGTATGGTTTTGTTTCTTTTGTTAAACACAAACGGGGGAGTTATGAGGACTGCACTGGTTAATTTTTTTTCATGCACTTTCAGTGACCGAGGCTTTTAAAAAAGACACAAAAAACCACATTTGTTTAATAAATGTGGTATTTTTATAGTAGGGTATCCAACTAAGCACAATAAGCCATTAGTCACTGACAATAAAGTTAACCGCTGTGACAAGCAACATTGCATATTTTCATGCATTTCAAATTCTGTTTATATTCAGGTTACAGCCATATTCTGATTGCGATTTTTATATGCATACATATGTTTACAATATTTATGTTTATGATTTTTACATGCGATATAGGTGGGAATCAGAATATTATTAAACTGAATCGGGATATAATCAGAATATAATCAGAATATTGCATGATTCATATAGGAATATATGTGCATGTAAGTGTAGACACAGAATTGAACTTGAGAACAGTATTATGTTTATTAAGTTTACATGTAATATACATGGGATTCGGAATCAGAATATTATTAAACAGAATTGGCAATCAGATCGACTCAATTATAATCAGAATATAGCATGATTCATGTCAGAATATATGTGCGTGTAAGTGTAGACAGTGAGTTGAGTTTGAGAACAATATTTATGTTTATTACATTTACATGCAATATACATGGGTGGGAATCGGAATTTGAAGTATCAGAATATTATTAAACTGAATCAGATAATCCGAATGATGCTGTAATCAGAATATTGCATGATTCATATCGGAATATGGATGTGCATGGAAGTGTAGACAGTGAGTTGAATTTGAGAAGAATATTTGTGTTTATTACGTTTACATGCAATATATATGGTTGGGAATCAAAATTTGAGGAATCTGAATATTATTAAACTGAATCGAATCATTAAAAAAAAAATTAGATTAAATTAATTAATTAATTTATAATCATTTTATGGTTCTTTTTGTCTTTTCAGACAGCAGACAGCACTCATTCACTTTCATTATCAAGTTTTGAATGACATGAGGGTGTATAAATGATGAAAAAGTGTTTATTTTTTGGATTAACTATCTTTTTAACTCAGATATTTTCTTGTGTTGCGTGTTTTCAAGTCTTCCTTAATGGCTTTATTTGTTTGCGATCGCTGGCTGTGAGTGTACTTCAATCAGTTTTCTGATAATTATGCTTATTTAGAATCATTAAAGCTGCCTCTTGCATTTTAATTTACCTAATACTTAGGCTAATTTAGATAATGCATTCCACTAATATACATATTATGTGTTTAGCACTCTCCATTAGCACCATTTAACTTATTACACCATGTTTTAATGCCATATTTCCCCAGATCAGGGCAGAGAAGTTCATCTAGGCCTGCTAATATCATATCTAAGATGAACTTCTTCTCTTTAACATCCAGCTTGAGCTGTTATTAATCAAATATATCAAAGTATAAACAAAACAAAAACCACAGAACTGATGGGCAGCGTGCCTCAGCGGTACGAGTGTGAGAACAGAGACTCGGAGTGAAGATAAACACACTGAATGCTGCACTTAACTTTGCAGACTGATACAAGCATGTTTATATTTCAGTCTTGTGCTCGTTTGTGTCAGTCAGAGCAGCTCAGCATAAAGATTCCACAACAGACACAACCTTTAGTCCTGGATTCCTATACCTGCATAATCCTGTTTCTTATAGTCGTGTAATCCTTGGGATTTCTAGTGCGCCGTTTCTGTTTGTTTCGTCTTGTATGGAGTTTTATTCTTATGTCTGCGCTTAACTGTAATGCGAGTGAGAAGAAATGATTTTTTTGCCACTGGGAAGCAGGATTAAGAATATTTCGAAGGCATAGCTCACCAAAAAATTATAATTATCTCATTATTTACTAACCTACATGTAGGTCCAATTCATATGACTTCCTTTATTTAATACAATTATCCAGTGAAAATCTTGATATTAACCTTGAACATTCATGAGAGTTCATGGGAGAATATTTATGCCTGATTTGTGAATGAATCATACATTTTTGGGTGAACTATCACTTTGATTCACTATTATTGGTCACTAGTTTGTGCTTCTATTCATGTTTTGTGTATGTTAGATGGTGTTTTGATGGTCAGGGTTGTATTCAGAATCTTACAATCTATGTAATTTCTATGGCATTCAACTGCACGAAGTCAGTAGCTGACCTAAATGAGAATCATTAACATAAAAGCAGACATTTTATGGTTGTGTTTGCTATTTGCTATTGCTATGGTACTTCAGGTAAATATTTTAGATCAAAGTGCTTCGGCTGACAAAAAGGGAATCCCTTTGTTGCACTGTGAATAATTGCATTTAAACAAAACACGACGGCTTCTGGAATCAAGCTTGCTTAACCATGTCTGCATTCATGTGCAGTATTTGTTTATGTTAATGCTGGTAATTATTTATCAGGATTAGTTAGAGTGTGTTATTTTTTGATGTTATTATAGGATCTTGCATTTTTTGGCAAAGCTGGTAATGTTCTTCATCCAGTTGACATTTATAGCAGTGTGAGCTTTTAATTATTATTCAGCGAGTGTTTACAGCAGTGTTGTTGTTTACTGCTTGAATATGTTAGTGTCTGGTTAAGCAGTGCAGCGTTGGCTCTGTACCTGTGTTAGCATGAGAGGAGGCAGATCCAGGTAAACCCCCACACCTGGCACCTGTGAACTCCATGACACGCACGCACACACACACACACACACACTGTGCTCCTCTGTCTCAGCTTTGCCCTTGTGTTTCAGCTGTCCTGTCAACATTAATAAGTTTGAGCATTCAAAAACAAAAGGAGAGCAGAGCAGAGCATGTTTTAATCATGACTCAATTCTGCATTTTTAAAGAGATCATATGATGTTGCTAAAAAGAACATTAGTTTATGTATTTGGTGTAATGCAATGTGTTTACGTGGTTTGAGGTTCAAAAAACACTTCATTTTCCACATACTGTACATTATTGTTGCTCCTCCCTGCCTCGACTTTCTGAAACACGTCTAATTTTTACACAGCTCATCGGTCTGAAAAGCGCAGCCATTCAGTGTTGTGATTGGCCAAATACCTCAAGCATGTGACGGAAATGTTACGCCCCTTACCATGTTGTGATGCCGTGTCCCGGGGTGACGGGACAAAAACAATAAAACCCATTATAAATAAAGCATTTGTTGCATTCAGTGAGGACATAATTACTGATTATAATGACTCATACTGTCTTTTTATGTGGTGCGTTGTGCCGCATAAACATAACGTAGAAACGACAAACAAGCAGCAATACTCTACACTGCTCAAAACTCCTGTTTGAATAGCCAGTAGCAGATTCTTTAATATGAAAACGTACTTACAGGCTGTGAGTCAGAAGCACCAGACTATCATTGCAATGTTGGGATTGCCCCACAGCCAGCATTGTAGGCTACTCTCTCAGGTTCAGGAAACAATCCTCCGTAAAATGTGCTGCACACACTCAAATATTTGTGTTGTACTGTTCTGGAACAGTCTTGTACATTAAGGCCCCAAATGTCTGAAATGTCTTATGCATTTACATTACCACTGAAAAAGTTTAGAAATGAATACTTTTGTTCCGACCTGCTCTCATGATGAAAACGTACCTGTGGGGATGTTCTCACAAGACTTGAAATACGTACCACCTTGTATGTTTCGTGACATATTTGATGTGAAAAGCCCACTGGGTGGCGCTAAAAGTGTTCGTACATATGGTACGTTTTATGTGACATTGGTTTTGTACGTGTCAAGGCAGTTCTAATTTGAAATGTCCATTAAGTGGCGCTTTAACTTTAATGCTCTGTGATGTTTTAAAATAACATACCATCTGCACTACACCCAAACATACCCGGTAGTATGAACAAAAGCGAATGTGACGTAAAAAACGCAATCGCAAGCATGCCAGTTTAGCTTGATTTTCGATCTCTCATCTTTCAGCTCTGTCATTATGAGTCATGATTTTTTAAAGGGATTCGTACCCAAGGATTCTGCATCCTAAGTTCAATTCTGTGCCGGCTGAGCTACCAAACAAGCTTGTTACATCTGGAAAGCGAAACATACGGCGCTGTAATCATAACTGTGTATGAAAACGATTACAAGTGCTCGTTGTTTTACCGCCTGGTTATTTCTGTTGGAAACTGCAGTAATATATACTTGTTGGTACGTATATTTGCGAAAAAGGTCCCACAGGTACATTTTCATCATGAGATCAGGTAGTTTTATTTAGCAAAAACACATTAAGTCATATGAGAGGAGGCAATTCCTCCATCGCGATACGATTGGATAATGACTGGTTATGATCGGCTGTGATTGGTTAATGCGATAAATCCCGGCTCTTGCGTTCGCGAATCAGTCTGAATGACCAATATAATGGTGTTAATGAGAAGACTAAATTAGAAAAGTAAGTAAACAACCCACACACTTAGATATAACCACTCTTAGACTTAAAATGGTATGAAAACATGACCTGTGAGAGTTTTTAGTGAGTACACTCCTAAAAATAAAGGTTTATTGGCATCAGTGGTTCTGTGAAGAACCTTGAACATCTATGGAACCTTTCAAATGCAGAGAACGTTCTTAAGATTTTTAAAATGTTCTTCAAAATGGTTCTTTTAGGAACTGTTCATTGATAGGTTCTTTGCAGAACCAAAAATGGTTCTTCTATGGCATCACTGAAAAAAAAGACCCTTTTGGAACCTTTATTTTTAAAAGTGTAGTAATCAGCTTGGTCAAATTTAAAGTAAATCTCAGTGTCTGTGAGCAATATTTACAGAGCTTTGATGACTGATGATCTGATCTTTCACTTGGTAATACGTCATGTTACATAAGTAAAATGGGTGGCGAACAGTCGTTCACATTGACTTTAACAGAGCTAGTTTCCTTAAATAAGGCAAAAGCAACATGAAAACAACCGTGTGTCTTATATCTGAACACACTGCTGGATCAGATCTTGCGCTCATATGGCTCATTTATCAGCAAACACTCGCCTTCCCAGAAACATCTCAAAAATGTCTTCAGTTTCACCCCTGTTTGGGATAATAAAACATTCACGTTAACTGAAGGTCAGTGTGTCCGGTTGACATCTGTGCTTTAATATTAATAAGCTGTACCAGTAAGAAATCAGCTGGTGATGCACAGATGGTGGGCTGACTGCTTTAAGCATTGGGTTTTTAGGTACGGAGTTGATTTAAATACAGGAATATTTGCTGTATTTTTCGGGCAAGCGTCACGCTCTTGTTAAAGCGGTCTGCGGCGCTGAGGAGCGGGATCTTTCCCACCCTCATTTGATCTTAAGTGCCCTGCCTGGATTAGTCGTTCCTCTCATGTTGCCCCGGGCTGTTTTGGAAGGGGACAGTTTTGGTGTTGCTCTCTAAGCCTCTCTGCTTTGAGCACCTTTGAATAGCCCAGTGTGTTAAACAAATGGATCATCCTAACTTTTTGATTGAGTGAGCATGGACTAAAGGCAAGTGGAAACCCAATCCCTGGGGATCTGAACTGCTCCAAGGAGTTTGGCAGATTGCTTCCCCCCAAGAGAGGGACCCTTAACAAAGGTGGTTACAGAGAGAAAGAGAGAGAGAGAGAGCTGGGTGTTTTTTTAGGGGTTGTGGGGGGCTGTAGTGTATGATGAATCATTGTGTCTCTCACAGCTTTTTTTTTTTTTTTAATAGTTCATAATAGCTCATAATAGTTTAACAGCTCATATGCTAAATGAACTCAAAAAGTACACATAAATAAAAAAAGTATACATTAAAGTAGTTTTTTTCTCATACAGCTACATAAAAAAGGTTAATATTAACATGGAAATAAATAAAGTTTTTTTTTTTAAATAAGGTTTTAAAAATGTATTTTTTATATTACAACAGTGTATAAATATGAATAATTTAATAATGTTTTTTTATAAATATATCTTTGCCATTAAAAAGAAAAGACAATTTGTGGGAATTTGTTAGAAATAATGTAAAATAAAATAAAATAAAAATGGTCTTTAAAAAATATTAATATTTACATGTAAATAAATAAATAAATAAGTTTTTTTTTCAATAATGTTTTAAAAATATTTTTATATGACAACAGTGTATAAATATGAATAATATAATAATATATGTTTTTATATGTTTTTGGCATTAAACAGTTAAGAAAATTTGTGAGAAATTGTCTAAAATAATGTCAAATAAAATAAAATGGTCTTTAAAAAGTTAATAATATTTACATGTAAATAAATAAATGAATAAATAAATAAATAAATAAAGTTTGCTCAATAATGTTTTAAAATATTTTTATATGACAACAGTGTATAAATATGAATAATATAATAATATATGTTTTTTATGTTTTTGGCATTAAACAGTTAAGATAATTTGTGAGAAATTGTCTGAAATAATGTCAAATAAAATAAAATAAAAATGGTCTTTAAAAAAGTGATTAATATTTACATGTAAATAAATAAATGAATGAATAAATAAATAAAGTTTGCTCAATGATGTTTTAAAATATTTTTTTTATATGACAACAATGTATAAATATGAATAGTATAATAATATATGTTTTTTTAAATATATTTGTGGCTTTAAAAAGTAAAGAGAATTTGTGAGAAATTGTCTGAAATAATTCTAAATAAAATAAAATAAAAATGGTCTTAAAATAAAATAAAATATATATTTTGCATAAGACAATGGGTCCTGTTTTTTCTCTTTTTTTCACATTACTGAAGGTCAGTGTGTCTGGTTGACATCTGTGCTGTAATTATTTTATTTTATTTTATTTTATTTTATTTTATTTATTTTATTTTATTTTATTTTATTTTATTTTATTTTATTTTATTTTATTTTATTTTATTTTAT
>JAHKKF010515840.1:0-16361 GCA_019740295.1 Labeo calbasu
AGAAGAGAGGGGCGGGGCGAGCAGAGCTCATTTGCATTTAAAGGAACAATCCCTCAGAATGGGATGATTTTGGCAGAGCTCATTTTGACAAGGTAAAAGGGGTGCTGTTTTACACAACCATTGAGAATTTTTAATCAAAGTATATTATAGACTTTTCATTAAGACCCTAAAGAATCATATCAAATTGTGGAAAATGGGCATCCGATGACCCCTTTAAAGAAAAGTCACTCTCTATCAACAAGCGCCCCTGGGGCTGATCCACAGCACCCTGCGAATGCTAAGTTAAATGGGTCTCGCTCTTTCATTGTCCATCCAAATTTCACATCTGCAGAATCTCTCAATGACCAACAATGACGTCCATGCTGCAATCCACACAGACCAGCAGCACCTCCTACGTCAGGTACAGCTGAGGTACTTCAGCCAAATTACTGATGATTCTCCATTTTACCACTGGTAATCAAAATTCAGCAAAAAATGGTAGAGTTAACCACTTCCAGGAGGTGTTTTTGAGAAAAGTAAACTAAAAGGATGAAGGGATAAAGACTTTACCTCCAAGGTCTTCTTTGGAGGATACCAGACGAGGTGAGCTGTTCCCAGGTTCAATCTTCAGTGATAGTCTGTACAAAAAGGTTGTGACAGGGTTATTGTAAATAAAGTATCAAGTAAACACTGACATCATAATTTTTGACCACATGGTTTAAACTCAAAGTTTTTCTCAAACTGTTATGGGAAAAGAGATTACTGATCATTTTTACAAAAAAAATAAAGTTTTGGGAATAAAAGCACAAAAACAATAACTGTAAATTACATTGTGTGGTGAAAGTTAAGCTAGTTAAGGTTAGCATTTGCTAGTTAAGGGTGTTATTTTCCATTTTGCACTGAGCTTCACCCTATAACGTTCCCTAAAACTAAATTAAGGTTTTGAGGAAAACATTCTGGGATTTTTCTCCATTTAGTGGACTTCAATGGTGGCCAATGGTTGGAAGGGCCAAATTGCAGTTTCAATGTTGCTTCAAAGGGCTCTACACAATCCCAGCTGAGAAATAAGGGTCTAATCAAATCTAATCTAATTGGTCATTTTCTTAAAACAAAAATACATATACTTTTTAACCACAAATGCTCGGCTTGCACCAGTCCGACTTCACGCATTACGTAATCATGTTGGAAAGGTCAAGCGTGACTTAGGCGGAAGTACCAACCCAGGGCTCTACACTTACTTTTCTTTTTAGGAGCATTTGTGCACCTAATTTAAAAAATTTAGGAGCACAGTCAAAATTTTAGAAGCAGTCAAAAAATCTGATAAAAATTTGCCTTCCCATTACGAGGTGATATTTGACTCCTTAAAGTGATTTACAAGGGAATTTTGTTTTTACTTTTGTAATGGCATTTACTGCTTTATTATAACTGTATTAAAAGTATGTCATCTTTTATATCAAATTTTTCAAAAATTATATATTTTAAGCTTTTCAAAATTTCTAATTAAAACAACAGAATAAGAACAAGTGGTATAAGAATCCAATCAAATGAAATCAGTATTAGCAAAATTAATTTGCACTACAGAGGTGGCACAGAAGATCACAAAAGTGGCTTGTAGGTGTATTTTCATATGTTTAATGAGGCTCAGAGGTGGCATGAGTGCAATCAAATTCTTAAATTCATGTTACGATTCATGTTTTAAATATAACATTTTGAATACAGAAATATTAAGTGATTTAAATAACTGAAAAGATACTTCAAAAATGAAACTAAATCTGCCAGTATGTGGCGGCAAGTCACTGATTTAATTACTGAATCATTCATTTGATTCATTTGAATGACTGATTCATTTAGGAATAAAGCAAGTGACTGTCTTTATGAATGGAAAATTTAATCATTGATTCAATAGATTCATTAAAAAACGCATATTCGTTCATAAGCGAAACACTGCTGTGTTTGAATGTCAAAATCAGGCAACAGTGTTATAGCCAGACAATGTAAGTCACTTAATATTTACTTTTTGTTTAACTGTTGTATTAAATCAAAATATAATTTATAAACTCCCTTAAAAATCATTAAAAGCTGTCACTTGTCTTAGTTCATCGTGATCTCACATAGTTCCATTATAATCAGCAAAGCTCTTTACACTGCACTGAATCTCTTATTTATACTCTCTCTACACTTTGTTTATGAAAGGATTTGTGAGATATGTCTGTGATGCATTACTCAACATTGCGAAAACACGTGGAAACTTTGAAGCTCCCCTCAGTGCAAACACAAATATGCTGATCGGGTCAGTCGCACATGGTGCTCCTAAATATTTTTTCATAGTCGCACGCAGTAGTTTTCAGTTGCACATGCGACCACTGAAGTCCACTATATGGAGAAAAACCCTGGAATGTTTTCCTCAACAAACTTAAGTTCTTTGTGACTAAAGAAAGACATGAACATTTTGGATGACATGGGGGTGAGTAAATTACCAGGAAATTTTCATTCTGAAAGCGAACTTCTCCTTCAAGGCCCTGGTACGCATTAGATAATTTTTGTAATCTCTCAGACCCAACGTTCAGAAGTGTTTTTGAAAGAAATGATAAACAGCCAAAAAATTTTAGGCTCAAATGGTACTATTTTCCGAAAATGTCCTCTTTATTGTATCCCGGCTCCACAGAGGTCTCTGTAACAGCGAACAGCGGTGCCAGATGGCAGGACATGCTGTAAGCATGGGCTAACGATTTTAAGACTGTGACCCTGGATCACTGAGGTTTTCCAACCCCACAGACTGCCAGACAATGATGTCATTCCCCCAAACACAACTATTATACTGCAGTCCCATCCATTCCACCAAACCCATCCTCCTCTGGCAGCCATGCATCCTTTGGTGTTGTCATAAAGTGCCTGAGACAATTTCACATGGAGCCCAGGCACTGTCTGAATGACTAAAGACGAGCACTTAATAATATGGTGCAATGAATACGCTTTCATAAATAGTAACTTTGATGGGTTGTTGAGTTTTCTTTTGTACAGTACTTTATTTTAGTGATCTTTTAACCAGACACAGTATTTAAAAAAGTTCAAGAACCTGATAAATATTTAGGACAAATCATTTTAAACATCTTTATTTACACCACGATCAGCTTCGCCTTGATATGTAATACATCTTCATGACATGTTTCGTTATGGTACAGACTCCACGTAAACATTTATCTCTGCAAGGCCTAGTTTTCTCTTGAGAAGTTTTACTTGATACTGAAGTAAGCCAGGCAAGTCATTTTTTATAGAAGCAAGAAAAAGACGTGTGAATTATGTCACTGTGCCAGAAAGGTGCCTTTCTTTATTTTCTCATATGGAGACGTGTTTGAAAGCTTTACCAGACGAACAGCTTTGACTCATTATGTTCACCAGTCAGAATGGGGCTAATGGGGAAAATTACACCAAGGCAAAATAATCCAGCTTTCCTAAAATTAAACAACTCAAGATAATTGATATCACAGTACAGTTACTAAGGTCCAGTCTTTTACCTTTCTGATTAAAATAAAATATATCGCACTTGTCACAAATGTGGTATAGTATAAATCATATCTTAACTACTATTGGATATGTTAAATATTATCTTGCATAAAATCAATGTAAAAGGCATGAAAAGTAACTAAGATATCTGTATTCCCCCTTAAAATGCTGATTTTGGCCTGTTTCATTTTAGACGTCATGCCCTGTTTGATTGTATCCAGCTATTAAAATAAATAATTTTTAATATAATTTTATATAAAAATGGCTTATCACTTGTGGCACCTCAGAAGCTTAACCATTCTGTATGCATACTGTGTAAGCTATTGTACAATATGCACATACAGTTGAAGTCAAAATTTTACATACACCTTGCAGAATTTGCAGAATGTTAATTATTTTACCAAAATAAGAGGGATCTTACAAGATGCATGTTATTTTTTATTTAGTACTGACCTGAATAAGATATTTCACACAGAAGATGATTACACAAGAGAAAATAATAGTTGAATTTACAAAAATGACCCCTTTTAAAACTTTACATACGTTTGATTCTTAATACTGTGTTGTTACCTGAATGATCCACCGCTGTGTATTTTTTTTTGTTTAGTGATAGTTGTTCATGAGTGCCTTGTTTGTCCTGAACAGTTAAACTGCCTGCTGTTCTTCAGAAAAATCCTTTAGGTCCCACAAAATCTTTGGTTTCTCATTATTTTTGTGTAATTGAACACTTTACAAACAATGACTGTATGATTTTGAGATCCATCTTTTCACACTGAAGACAACTGAGGGACTCATATGCAACTATTACAGAAGGTTCAAGCGCTTACTGATGCTTCATAAAAGAAACACAATGCAGAGCCGAGGGTGAAAACTTTTGAAAAGTTCAGGGTAAATGTAACATATTTTGTCATCTTCTGTAACTTCTGAAGGGCAGTACTAAATAAAAAAATATGATATTTAGGCAAAATAAGAAAAATGTACACATCTTTATTCTGTTCGAAAGTTTTTGACATAAACAACTATCACTAAACAAACAAACAGCTGTGGATCATTCAGGTAACAACACAGTATTAAGAATCAAGCGTATGTAAACTTTTGAAACAGGGTCACTTTCATAAATTCAACTATTATTATCAACTCTTGTGGTCTATATGTAAATGTCTTTTATGTGAAATACTCTATTCAGGTCATTAATAAATAAAAAATAACATGCATTTTGTATGATCCCTCTTATTTTGATAAAATGACCGTTGTGCAGATTCTGCAAGGTGAATGTAAACTTTTAACTTAAACTGTATAAACCTAATTTAGGGAAAAATATATATATCTTCAACACTTCAGTTTTAACACGCCACTTGAAAGAGCCAACAGTCAACACCTAACTGAAAACTAACGTTGACATATGCACATGGAAACAGTGGAAATATGGGGATCCTGATGTTGCGTTTATAAGTGTCTAGACTGCAAGAAATTGGACCGCAATAAAACCACCTGCCCTTTGTGCGAAACAGACAGACAGGACCACACAGTAGGAGTGAAGAAAGCTCCGGAGGAAACAGGGAAAACTCATTTAATAATGACGAAAACATCAATGCTATGCTTGTCTTTGTAGGGGCAGAAAGCCACATGTATTCATAATACATAACATGTGTAGCATGTAACGTTGAAGCATTTCAAAAATGATACTTATTTCGAAATCTGATTCATAACATTAATTTGTCATGCCTCACCACATGTGTATAGCAGAATTTTTTTTCAGAAAACCTTATTATATAAGACTGTACTAGGAAAACACATTATGGGCTTCACATGTTTATGAAGCCAGAGGCAAAGGAAATAGGGATTATATTGTAGCAAAAAGTCATGCCAAGCTGGTGCAGCTGTGGCTGGTAAATTAGGTGTTTGGTTGGCCTGTGGGCCATGCAGCCAAACCAAGAAGACATAAAGTCCACAGACAGCACATGTTTTAATAAATACTATAGGCAGCTGTGCAAAATGAAGTGTTAAAACCAGGGAGGGTCTCGATTTACGGGGGTCTTACAGATGTGGGTAGTTTAAAGTGAAAGCTGGCACACACGTTTATGCAATGCAATAAATTGCAGGGCAAAACGCAAAGCTTAAATCACCCAAAACAATCAGCTCAGATAAATAATGGCTACTGAGCATTACAATGTGTTTGGGTTACTTACGTGTAATTGTCATCCTCCACAAACTTTTGGAGCTCCTCGATGTAGCGCACCGACATCAAATACTTCTGTACGTGTGGTAACATGACCAAATGATCTGTGGGGTAAAGAAATGTGGAGATGCCTTTTAAATTCTCTCACATCTGCACACTTGGGTGCAGGTTTATAATTTATTGGTTTATATTTAGATTTTACATAAACAATCATGTGCACTACCAGTCAAAAGTTTTTGAACAGTAAGATTTTTAAATGTTTTTTTTTTTTTTAGTCTCTTTTGCTCTCCAAGCCTGCATTTATTTGATCCAAAGTACAGCAAAAACAGTACAAAAATTCAAATATTTTACTGTTGTTTTTTTTTTTAAATGCTTTCTATTGAATATATTTTAAAATGTAATTTATACCTGTCATTTCAAACCTGAATTTTTAGCATCATTACTCCAGTCACGTGATCCTTCAGAAATCATTCTAATATTCTGATTTGCTGCTCATAAAACATTTATTATTATTATTATGTTGAAAACAACTGAGTAGAATTTTTTCAGGTTTCTTTGATGAATAGAAAGAGAATACATGTTGTTCATGAGAACAGAAATCTTTTGTAACATTATAAATGTCTTAATCACCACTTTTGATCAATTTATAGCATCCTTTCTAAATAAAAGTATTGATTTCTATAATTTCTGACTCCAAGCTTTTGAATTGTATAGTGTATAATGTTACAAAAGGTTTTTATTTCAGATAAACGCTGATCTTTCAATCTTTCTGTTCATCAAAGAATCCTGAAAAAAATGTACTCAACTGTTTTAAATATTCATGATGATAATAATAATAATAATAATAATAATAATAATAAATGTTTCTTGAACAGCAAATCAGCATATTAGAGTGATTTCTGAAGGATCATGTGACACTTAAGACTGGAGTAATGATGCTGAAAATTTAGCTTTGATATCAGGAATAAATTACATTTTGAAATATATTCAAATAGAAAGCAGTTATTTTAAATAGTAAAAATATTTCACAATATTACTGCCTTTACTGTATTTTGGTTCAAATAAATGCAGGCTTGGTGAGCAGAAGAGACTTTAAAAAACATGAAAAATCTTACTGTTCAAAAACTTTTGACTGGTACTGTACATAATTAAATTAAAACGAATATGTTTTTGGAAGCAACTTACCATAGTTACAGGACACCTGTAGATCAGAGATGATACGTAGTAGATTGTTCATCTGATTGGTTCTTTGCTCGGTCTCAATGATGCTGTCAGAAGCAGGGTAGGCGGAGTCAATGTAGGTCATATCAAACAGGTAAATTCCTAAAACAGAGAAGAAAAAGTGTTTATAGACACAGGTAGAGCGGGAGATCATTTTTATAACAAATCAGGACATTAACATCTTGGATGACATGGGGGTAATTATCTGGAAACTTTTATTCAGGAAGTGAGCTAATTCTTTAAAGATGGCTTTACAAACACATCAAAAGTGAAAAATTAATTAAATTAATTTCACCTGTCATTCTCCACAAACTCATTTATCACTTTCAAACAGATGTTCAGTACTTTGAAGCACACTGTATTACACATCTGGGCTCTGAACTGTGTCAGTACTGTGAAACTTCAAGGCTTTCCAACTTTCCACTTTCGTGGCCCCTCACCCCACTTTTAGCACAATTACACAGATAGTTCAGAGACAACTCTCTCCAGGATTCTCATGCACACTTGTAATTGTCAGGCGACAGGGACGCAACTAAACGACATGCAGTGTCTGGCCTGAAAACGGTGGCCTGGAGCTATTGCCTAAATGCCCTTGTTTGCTTGTTAGAGTTCTGTTTCCTCTACAGGATTCACAGAGCAGCTTGCTAATCAGCAGGTAAAGTTACAAGGCTGTTAATGAGCGCAATTAGTCAATAGCTGAAGAGCTAAGATGTCATTTACACAGGTAGTGGGATGTATCTGCTTTCTCACGCCAAGCCTAAAGACTATCCATGGCTTAACTAGTACTAAATTACAGGAAGGTGAGGGTGGACGCTCTCTGTGAGTGAAGCAAGTGGAATATGTTACATCAGTGCACCCAATAACGTTCAGTGCTCTACCACTTCATTGTTAAACCAGATGCCACACTCGTTCACACTGTAGTCATTCACTTGTACAATATGGTCAATGTTCTGAGCAAGTGGTCAGAAGTAGACAGTTTTGACACCTGGTTCTGTGCTGGAATAAACGACTCGTCTCTGCCCTAATTATTTAGATCTGATGTGTATTTCCACCTCTTTCTGATGACATTTTTATAAACAGCACAACTGTTTTCAACACTGATAGAACTAAGAAATGTTTCTTTAGCAGCAAATCAGCATATCAGAATAATTTCTGAAGGATCATGTGACTCTGTAGCTTGGAGAAATGATGCAGAAAATTCAGCTTTGCCATCACATATTATTAAATTATTATTTACTGTGTTTTTGATCAAATAAATGCAGCCTGGGTGAGCATAAAATATATTATAGACCTCACAGAACATATTAATGGTAATGTAAGAAATTCGAACATTTACAAACAGTGCTTTTAAAGCATGTCGTTGGCTGAGTGTAAAATGTAATTTGATTTGACATGTAACAATAGGCCTAGAGGAACTGTAGACAAAAATATTTGTGACTTTGCAGCTGCCCCATTAAATGAAAAGACATATACCTGAACAAAAAACTGCTGCACCAATATGCTGATCTGGAGTTATAGCAGACACTGAAACTGTCATTTAAAGTCACACAAATAGTCTTAGCGTGCGTATGTGTGTGTGTTTGTCAGAGGTCAGCTGTACAGCTGAGATTGACCCTGGCATACTTCCTGTGAAGAGTGAAGTAGCTCATTAACCTCTGACCTTTCACTGGATTCAGTTACAACAGCAAAACCAAACTGGTAATGAAAGTGCATGACCGCTATTTCAGCTCCCATCTATTGGTCAACTACAATTATATGTAAGACAATAGCAAGAAATCATTTAAAGGGATAGTTCACGCAAAAATTGAAATTCTGTCATTAATTACTGACCCTCATGTTGTTCCAAACCCGTAAGACCTTTGATCATCTTCAGAACACAAATGAAGGTAATTTTGATCAAATCCAAGAGCTTTCTGACCCTGTATAGACACGAAGCTACTCGCGGCTAAAAATAACTATTGTTCTTAAATATTTAATAACTTCTGAACCGCTCATCCAATCTGAATGCTGAAAAAGTACAGCAAAGCTGAGATTCTCATTTGGATATTTATTCTCTGTATTTGGATATTCAGAGGACACGTACTGAACGTGATTACGTCATCACATTTTGATCGCATTGATTTGTCAGAGGAAACCAATGCATTTCGTTCCTCTTAAATGGAAATTTGAACAAACTCAAAGTGAAAGTAAAGTACGTTATGCGTGCATGAAAACAAACTGAACTGAAAATTCAAGTTCCCCTGTTTACAATGATATATAACACTTGATGCTGACTGCTAGAATAGGTCTGAAAAAAAAACAAAGAAAAGTGCAGGCGTGTCAGGTGCCCCGAAAATGTCCTAGGACTTTAAGGGTTAAAGTAGTCCATGTGACATCAGTGGCTCAACTGTATTTATAAAGCTACGAGAATACTTTTTGCGTGCAAAGAAAACCAAAATAACGACTTTATTAAACAATTCTTCTTTTCAGAAAGCTCTCAGATTTCATCGAAAATATCTTAATTTGTGTTCTGAAGATGAACGAAGGTCTTACAGGTTTGGAACGACATGATGGTGAGTAATTAATGACAGAATTTTCATTTTGCATGAACTTTAAATGTGAAATATGTAAGATTTTCTCAGAAATTGTGCTCAAAATTACACAGATATTATAAACAGATGTTAAATATTTTTGAGGGAGAAGCAATTTTCACAAACGTGATAATTAAAAACTATTTCTTTCAGTCAGCAAGGACAAAATACTTCATCTCAGCATTTTTAGTGGCTGGTTAGCAAGCAATTCATTGTCATTAGGACTTTATATTTAGCAAAATTACTAGACTTAAAAAGAGGATAAAGAGAACACTGGCTTGACAAAACAGGGAAAAAATCAAGATGGTTTTATTTGGCATGAAACATATTCTTATTACAAATAATTATATATTTGTCTTCAGCCAGGTCTATTCTAGGCTTATGAGTTTTTACCACTTTATGGGACACAATGAATAAGAGTGAGCGAGATTTCCTGCAAGTAAGTGTTCCAGTGGCTGGTTTCAGAAAGAGAAAGAAAACGGTTCATATAGCAGCAGAATACAGACATTTTTGGAAGCCTGTGATACAAACTCACAATTCTGACTTCTTTTTCTCAAAATTGTGATACATAAACTCGCAATTGTGAGTTATAAAGTCAGAATTGCAAGACACAAACTCGGAAATCTGAGAAAAAAAGTCACATTACAATTCTGACTTTTTTCTCGCAACTGTGAATTTTTTTCTGATTTTATAACACAATTGTGAGTTAAGTACTATGCAATTCTGAGCAAAAAGTCAGATTTACAGCTCACAATTCTGACTTTTTGCTCAGAATTGCATGATATAAACTTGCAATTGCAAGTTATAAAGTCAGAATTGTGAGATATAAACTCATAAATCTGACTTTTTGCTCAGAATTGCAAAAGAAAATTCACAATTCTGCGAAATTAAGTCAGAATTGCAAGATATAAACTTACAATTCTGACTTTTTTCTAAGAATTGCAAGTTTATTTTGCTATTCTGCCATTATAACACTCAACTGTGAGTTAAGTCAGAATTGTGAGATATAAACTTGTGATTCTGAGCACATATTAGTATTTTTTCCCTCAAAATTGAACTTTATAACTTGCAATTGCAAGTTTATATCTAACAATTCTGACTTTATTTCTCGCAATTGCAAGTTTATATCATGCAATTCTGAGAAATAAACTCACAAATCTATTTTTTTTCAGTTTTCAGAATTGTGATATAAACTCACAATCGTAAGAAATCAAGTCAGAATTGCAAGATAAAAACCTGCAATTCTGTTTTTTTCCTTCTGTTTGTATCTTGCTATTCCTACTTGAGTTTATAAATCACAATTCTGACTTTATAACTCGCAATTGCGAATTTATGTCTCACAATTCTGAGAAAAAAAACAGAATTTTGAGATAAAAAGTCTCAATAACCTTTTTTTTTATTTTTTATTCAGTGGTGGAAACAGGCTTCCATACATATCAGTTAAATATGGAGTGCTAAAAATGGTTTAGTTTATACACAGTTTAACAATAAAATAGATTGACAATCTCATTCTATGCCTTAAGTAACTTTTTAGGACTCACAACCAGATTCAGAGAGAACATTTAATACATACACTATGTGCTGCAACTAGTTGTCTGTCACTCATTGACGTATGTGTGAAAAGAGGCACATGGTTTGCTGGTTATTCTTTGATGTTAAATCACTAATATTAGCGCTTTCAGGCTATCAAAAATGGTTGGAAATAGGGGTATTGTGGCATTAGAGAACAAAACAAAAAAAGGCCAAGCGATCTGTTAAGAGTTACCAGTGTCTCGTTATTCCCTTACACTCCATATCAGGAGGATCTGAAAGTGAGCAGGAGATAATTGAACATCCGTGGAATTCAGCAGTCGTCCGACACTGATGTCCACGAATAGAACAGGGAGTGTGGCTGGAGCGTGTTCTTCCCTTCTGGCACCGCACTAAGGCTCCTAAAACCAGGGACCATTACAGCCAAAGACATTTACAGACTTCAGGGTTTATGCTCCTTGAAATATAATACTCACATGTATCTCTCAAGCCAAGAATTTAAGGACAGAGTGTCACTTTCACAGAGGGGGATGATGTAAATCACAATGGCTGAGGAAATGTTTCACTGAAAATACCTCAATAAAAATCTCGGTGTTTAAAATAAATGCTGACATGTCTCGGATGATCAATGATTGATACGCTTCACCTGTGATGTATTACTAATAATAAGTGAATGTGATCACATGCGAGTAAACCACAGTGAATCCTTAAATAGGACAGACACAGATATTGGTCTATAAATATTGAAAGCATTTAGGACACCGATCAGGCTGGATGCCTAGTCACAATCTTTGACTATACATTTTAAAAGGGGAATTCATGAATAAATAATTCCATGATAAAAATAAATGTATTTATAACGAATATAGAAATGAATGCAGTGCTATTTATATTACGTAAGCCAGACAGAGTGTGAATAAAATTAATATGCACTTTGAATCAGTGTTGTTTATGGAACCCCGTTTCCGCAACTGAATAAGAAATTAAAAAAAAGGTTATTGTGACTTTTAGTCTCCCAATTCTGACTTTTTTTCCGCAGAATGGCAAGTTTTAAACTCCCAATTCTGACTTTTTTTTTCTCAGAATTATGTGATATAAACTTGCAAATGCAAGTTGGTATCTTGCAATTCTGACTTTTTTCCTCACAACTGTGAGATACAAACTTGCAGTTGCGAGTTATAAAAAACTGATATGCTCTCAGAATTGAAAAAAAAACTGAGAAAGTCAGAATTGTGAGTTTATGTCTTAAAACTCTGACTTTATAACTCGCAACTGCAAAAAAAACGAGAAAAAAGTCAGAATTGTTAGTTCATATATCACAATTCTGGCTTTATAACTTGCAACTGCAAAAAAAACCTGAGAAAAAAGTCAAAATTGTTAATATCTTGCAATTCTGATTTTATTTCCCAGAATTGTCTTCATTTCTCAGAACTGCGAGTTTACATCTAGCAATTCTCACTTTATAACTTGCAACTGCAAAAAAACTGAGAAAAAAAGACGAACTGTTAGTGCATATCTTGCAATTCTGACTTTATTTCTCAGAACTGCATCTTTATTTCTCAGAATAGCAAGTTTATCTTGCAATTCTGACTTTATAACTTGCAACTGCAAAAAATTTAGAAAAAAGTCTGAAATGTTAATATCTTGCAATACTGACTTTATAACTTGCAATTGTGAAAAAAATTGAGAAAAAAGTCATAATTGTTAGTTCATTTCTTGCAATTCTGACTTTATTTCTCAAAATTGCGTCTTTATTTCTCAGAATTGCAGAATTGACTTCATTTCAGCTTATATCTTACAATTCTGATTTTATAACACAAAATTGTGAAGTTATATCTCAATTCTGAGAAAAAAAGTCAGAACTGTGAGACAATCGTGAGGGAAAAAAAGGTCAGAATTGTGAGATAAAAAGTAAATTACCTTTTTAAATTTTTTATTCAGTTGTGGAAACGGGCTTCTGTAGTTGTTATTTTTAACTACAATAATAATAATAAAAATAATAAAAATGGTTTGAAATAAAGCTGAAATTAAACATTAGATAAAAAACTTAAGTTGAAGAATAGAAATATTGCCCTGACAACTAACTAAATTAGTAATTTCAGTTAAAGTTAAACTAAATTAAAGCTAAAAAAAAGAAAAAAAAAAAAACACAAAGCACACGCCAAAATTACAAACTTGAATTAAAATTTAAATGAAAACATGAAAATATATATAAAAAATTGCTAAAAGAAACTTGGTAAATCTAATTCAAAATATTAATAAATACTATAAAAGTATATAACAATACTAAAATAACACTGCTTTGAACCACAGCACACACAGCTATGACAATTACAAGCAGAAATTTTACATAACAGATTAGATTATATAACAGTCTAAATATATGACAGTCACCGCATTTTAAAGCAGCTGGATATGACTGACTAAGACTGGTTTCATGTGCTCATAACCACACTAGTAATTGATGCATAACGTACACTGGCAAAATGACTGGACTGGACACGCAAATAAACAATGTTGTATGCCTATAAAAAAGCTGAGGGTTGATTTGTTGGTAATGACTGGCAATGTTACACTGCAAAAATGTTTGGTTGGATAGGGCTAACAAATGCGGTTTATGTTCTTGTGCCATCAACACAACATGACGTTTGTTAGTCAAAGGGAAACTTTTTAAGCCAAAGAAATGACTTAATTTCACTGATTATAAACCTAACGCCTTATAAAGTCAGGTTATCATAGCATATCGTTTGCTTAGGCGGTGGAGATTTATTAGCCAAAAGCCAATAGAATGCAGGTAAAATACCACAAATGCCAGCTGATTTTTTGCTTTAACAGCCAAGCATTATTCACCAGGTAGACCAATTGGAAAACCTGAGGAGAACCAGGCTGTGTGGAAAACTTGAATGTTGACAATGAGCAGATTTGACTTGTTTTAACTCAGTGATGCAATGTCAGAACTATTTTTGTTGCGAAAGCACAAAAAGTTTTAGAAGAAGTGTGCATTATTATGTTTAGATAAAGTGCACAAAAGTAGTGTGCAAGATGCATTCTGGGACAGTGTAAAGGCATCATGTTTGCGGTTTATGACAGTCAGCCAAGTTAAAACCGGCAGATACGCTCCTCTTATCTCGGACATGGGGTCACCAGCATTTGCATTATGTAACAAGGTCTATTAACCATTTCTTAAAGCAAAACTATTCAATATGGGCTGCTTCATTACAGGTTGGCTCACTGTTTTTTTCATTAAAATTAAAAAAACTTATGGAGAATAATAGTATAATTATGAATTAACCTATATTAAATTCGCCTGGGAAAAGGGTCCATAGCATCAAACTTCATCGAGTTTGCATGTGATGCTGCATCCACACCAGTAGGTGTCAGTGTAAAGTCCAATATCTCTATTGTATCAGGTAGCAAGAACAATCATGCACCTTTCTGAAAAAGTGTTAGCAATGTTATTCATAGATTCTCATGTCTGCACAGTGATGGAAGGAACATCGAAATGTGCATACTTGTGGAAAAATGTATTTTGTGTGACACTTTATAGCCACTGCGGTTCAGGGCCTTTAATTACATAACTGTCTGCATTCATAGCAGGCTATGGAAAAAAAAAGCACGCTTGTCTTCAAGCAAACAGCTTGAAGGGTGTTGAGACTGCGGCCTGGCCTGCGGCAGAGAAACATTCCAGAGGTGTGAGTTCACATGTGATAGTAGGAACTGCAGGGTGCTATGTGGCGGCTTTCTCAAGGGATATGGTTTTCCCATCAGGGGTTTTCCAGAGAGCTGGAACAACTGTGACGGCTAAGAAAGGAAGTGTTAACACCTGCCATCCGGAACTCAACAACATTAGACAGATTACTAAGGGAAGAGTACGAATACAAGATTGATTAATGCATTTGATGATGTTCGGTTAACTTTTAAGTTTTATTTAGAGCATCTGGATTTGTTCGCATCAGGATTCACGGCCAATAAATCCCAAAACACTTTTCATGAGCTGCACAGCCAAGTATGGTGCTATTAACAATCCGAAACAGAGTGTAAAACTGCGAGCAGCCAAAAGCATATTTTAAATAAACACGTATTACTGTTGCACAAGGTGATGCACAGAGAGAACTAATAGGTTTGGCTTTCACGGGCGACTTTAGAGCCAGGAAAATACTTTTGTGTCTTCTTAATAATCTGCTCACGCAAGTGTAAAATGTACACAGACAGTGATGACAACTGCAGACAATTATACTGTCTATTACTACCTGAAACACAATCTCCCAAGGCAGAATACTGCTAACTAGTGCAGACTTAGCTAACAATGCCTCTTAACTCATTATGCTGGCATGTCTGGAGATTTCAATACAGAGTTTATGGAAATTGCCACGCAGGCTGGGAAGTTTTATACATGGCATAATGAGATAAAAGAACCTTTTGTGTCGTGACTCAAGAAGTGTTTGGTGAAACAGCCGGAAAATGGAAAAATACGAACAAATATGCACTGAACAAATTACTACATGTAATGCACGCACGTGCACACGCAGATGGCAAAAAGACTTAATGGTAGTTTTAAGTGACAGTCTTACGCAACTGTGGCTGTTCGTCCATTTGATGTGGTGGAGACAGTAATACTCGACATGAGACTATTGTCGCACAATACAACTGGGATCGCTTAAGTTTCGAAACTGTCAGTTTTGTTCACTAGGATAAAATACAGATAAATCTCATCTAATGCTGTGTAAAATGTTGAGTTTGACAACCTTAAATGTTGAGTTCAGACAATCTCACGTTTGGGTGAATTCAGAATTAAACAAAAATATGAGTGTAAACATTTTTTTAAAACCTAGTTTCCAAAGAACTAATATCTAGTCCTCATGACGAGACACAGAACTAACAGATTGTTCCAACAATGCTAAAAACAATGTTAAAACATGCTAGGTTTTAAAATATCTTCTTCAACCCCTCTGTGACCTAATGCCACGTTTGCAGGACATTTAAAAAAATCTGTTTCAAATAAATGCTTTACTTTTTAACTTTCTATGTATTAAAGAAGACTGAAAATAATTTTTACCACAGATATATTATAGGGATAGGTCTCCAAAAGATGAAAATTACCACGATTTACTCGCCTTCAAGCCATCTTAGGTGTTTATGACTTTCTTCTTTCAGATGAATCAGAGTTATATTAAAAAATATTAATAAAATATCGTCACGTGGTGACAAACAGGGAGCAAAACAAAACACCATTCACAAATTAGAAGTACTAAATGAGGATTTGTAAAGAAAAATGTCAGAGGATTTCGATATAAGCCAAGAAGAACGACAGCGTTTTAGTGCCATGTTAAAAAATAAAGTCGAAATATTACAAGAATAAAGTTGAAATTACAAGAATA
>JAHKKF010515841.1:0-41949 GCA_019740295.1 Labeo calbasu
GTCAGTGTGTGGTGTGTATCTTTGGGCATAAAAAAGATCTACAAAGTTACAAATCTCAAAGTCCACTCCAAAAGGAGATATTTCGTTTTTAAAAAATCTCTTTTCAAAAACTACAACGAACGGCTCCTTTGGACTACAACGTTTGTTTTCCGCATGCAATGATGTCACAACGCAGTTCATTAGAATATCATTAAATTAAATCCCGCCCACAGAAATTCGAATTGTTGGAGGGAGGGTAGGGACAATATGGGGGATTAGCCTAATTTTAGCTATGCAGAGCAGAGAACTGGGCGGGTATAAACACAAGCATTGACTAGAGTGGCCACTTCAGAGCTGTAACGCGCCGCAGACGTGTGCAGTACAGGGGGTGGAGTGTTTTTTAAAATGCATAAACTTGCACTAGAATAGGCTAGGCTAATCAGTAATGATGTTCTTTGATAATTTTAGGCTGCTTTTAGCCTTATGCTGGAGCTGGTTTCGAGCAATGGAAGGAAGTATGTAAATAATTCAGTACATTAGCACGATAATATCATGTATTGGCAATCCCGCAGGCTGATGATAGGACCCAACACTACTGTAGTGTATTATTTACTCACCCTCCATGCATCCTAGGTGTATATGACTTCCTTCTTGCAGACAAATGCAATCGGAGTTATATTAAAATTTATCCTGGCTCTCCTAAGCTTTAGAATGGCATAGTCGGGTGTTTAGCCTTGTGGGCAGCGAGTCGACATGAATGCCAGTGCGCTTCGGGTCTTAACAAACTTTCCTTTTGGCGTCTTCATTTTTAAGGCCCTAAATGGTTCAGTTCCAGAGATATTGGAATTTGAATATGGGTCCTGGGGTAAATTGTTAAATTGTACACATTTTCAATGGTAAAAAATATGCAAAAATATGATGCTTCTTTTCTTTTAAAGAGGAATGCTTAAAAAACAAATAATGTTGAAACTAGAATGTATCTTGTTTCCTTCTGTCCAAACAACTGCATTAAACAGTGCCAAAAGTATACTTTTTTCAAAGTTTGCCTATAACTCAAGAAGTATTAAAGATATCAGCATATGATTTTAGATTCTAGTTCTTAATAAACTTTTGTCTTGGAATCTTAATTTTCAAGGCCCTGCATCGTTCGGTCCCAGTGATGGGCATCTCAGTGAGGCTCCTATTTCAGATTGTTGAATATTACCCATTTTCAGTGCTTGAAAACCAAATGTTGGTCACTTTACATATAGCTGATACTGACTCTACTTAAAGTGAAATGTCTGAATAAGTAATGCTGAAACTAGAAATGTATCTTGTTTCCCTCTATCAAAATGTTTTTGTTTTTTTTTTTTCAAAATTTGCATGCCTGTAACTCAAAAAGTATTGTAGTTATCTTAATATGATTTTAGATTTTGATTCCTAAGAAACTTTTCTTTTGGAATCTTCATTTTTAAGGCCCTGTGTGGTTTAATCCTAGAGATAAATACTACAAATGACCTGGATTAATTGTTAACTCTAGGTAAAGTATGAACACTGTGAAATTTTACCATTTACTTAGGGTTAAAAAATTACACAGTGTTAATTATTTCAAGTGTAGGAGGCCTTCAATATTTGAGGTACTTAGGTAGCAGTGATTCTGCCAAATATGCCCTTAAGCAGTAGATACTACTTTGATCTATAACTATGCTTCTTTCTTCCAAATATCTCTGAAACTGATTCAAACTGATAACTATGATTCTTCCAGATATCCCTGAAACGGATTCAAATCTAGAATCTTATTAATAGAATCCAGAGAGCAAGGCAACGTGCCTCAACATGACCATGTCATTGCATTTATAGCAATCAGACAGGTATGTTCTATGCATTTATTTTGGCAGAAGGAAACAAGATACTATTCTAATTTCAAAATAATTTTTTCTTCAGACACTGTTCTTTAAATAAAATAAGTATCGGCTATATGCAAAAGCGACCAACATTTCGTTTTCAACCACTTAAAATGTGTAAAATTCAACAATCTGGACATAGAGCCTTATTGAGATCCCCATATCTCTGGGACTGAGCAATTCCAAAAGAAAAATTCATTAAGAACTAAAATCTAAAATCACATTGCGATATCATTAATACTTCTTGACGCAAACTTTGGAAAAAGAATATTTATGGCACTCAGACTGGTGTGTTTAATGCAGTTGTTTTGACAGAAGGAAACAAGATACATCTCTAGTTTTCATTCTTCAGACATTCCTTTTTAAAAGAAAAGAAGTCTTTTATTTTTAAATATTTTTGCTAACTGACTCACATTTGGTTTTTGACCACTGAAAATGTGTACAATTTATCGATTTACCCCTGGAGCCATATTCAAGTTTCAGTATCTCTGGAACCAAACCATACAGGGCCTTTAAAATAAAGATAAGGAACTTATGTGAAGACACAATATCTAAAAGGGCATTAAAATATCTTTAATACTTCTTGAGTTACAGATATGCAAACTTTGGAGTAAAAAAAGTGTTGTTTTCCCATTTTTGAATGGTCACCATCAGCACACAATGCAACAAAGATTGCTAAAGTGAAAGTTGCTAACAGATTTTACTAAGAGAACTACCAATCTCTGTGTAAAAATAAAATGATGATGCTGCCTCCTTTCTGAAGTCATTCTCAGGTGAAAATTGCCATTTTGACACCCCCTCTACAAAACAGTGGATTACTCAGTAAATATTCATCCATGCCATTTAATATTTTGGCTTTCATCACTATACTTCCATCTATCTTTCTTCAGAAAAAAATATGAGCACAATCAAGAATTTGAGCCGAGGACCTCTGGTTTAGTTGACACGAAATGACCCAACAGCTATCAGACACATTTGGCATAAAAGTTCTTGCAATCTCTGCAATAAACCAACTTATACAGCTTAAAGCTTATGTCGTCATCAAGGATTCGCAAAACAGGTTGTGAAATGGTCAGAAAAATATTTTGCCTCATTATGGAGCAGAATCTGGGGAGTAGTGGGGTCCAAGCACCTAACATTTGCCTAGTTTAACTTCAAAACTTTAGCACTTAAATGAAAACTAGACTGGAATTTGCCAGCCGAAATGTGTTGTACTTTACAGTAATCTCGCGTATGTGTTAGTAAAGGCAGTGTTACTTGCAAACGGAGGTGCGGTGTTCCGTAACGTCTACAGAGGGCGCCGGTGTGTTAGAAAAGTATCATGTAAGGGAAATGTGAACAAACGTGCCATCAAACAGTTAATGTTATGACAACGTGATCGCCTCGATATAATAATGTGGCATTGAGCTATTATTTATCATAATGCTATAGTCCCTAAACCTAAAGTACTTTAGAAGCGCCAGCAATTTCATAGTGCGTGAACATCCCCTCACCCGCTCTCTCCTTTTTTCAACTCATTGACGTCATTACTTTACAACTCGGGGCGGAGCTCTGGAAATAAGATGTGTGTGAACGCCAGCCAATGAATGACCACACCCTCAGTTCAAATGTGAGATGTAAGCCAATCATCTCCCTGCGTTCACAAACGGAGGCGGGTCCTATCAACCTCCGTTGATTTCGCTCTTCAACAACACGGTCTTTTTTAAAGTTCCGTAGACGATGAGAGAAAGGGGGTTGTGAGGATACGGAAAATAGGGACGGTTTGAATATTTTAGATGCTTGTGGGACACAAAGAGAATCAAAATAAGAAACGAAGGGGCATATCTGGGAGCTTTTGTACCATATTAACCGTTTCCTGGTGTTTAAATACGGGTAGGCAATAGCTAGCGCCATCAGGCTAACGGTGTTAGCAGCTAGCGATCAACCAAACGACAAAGGAAATATAGCCAGTAAATCCACATTTCCATAACGATATCTTTTATACGCTTTGCTTGTTCGGATCGGGGCCTTATTTTCTGACCAATCTCCAAGATAACAGAAAACGGCAGACTCGACCTGTTTGAATAAACCCGACCAAAATCCACTAAAATGGCGGAGCCGGACAAATTAAACATTGACTCCATAATACAGCGTCTCCTGGAAGGTGAGCATTTCTTTGCACATTTTGAATTATTAATTGTTGTTCTGAAACGAAATATGTAAAACCAACAAATACTTATACGTATGTGTTTGTATTGCATATGTGTCGTGTTATAGAATAATTGTGAGCATATTTTGTGCCCTGAAAAATGCCGGGGGAAGTGGAGCGAATTAGCAGTTGCTAGCCAACCAGTCTACACTAATTTACTAAAACTGTGCACGCCAATTTAATAGCCAGAGTCACATAACAAAAACCCATATACCTGACAATTGCATGTTCTTTTTTCACTTTTTCATTATTTTAAGGTGTTGAGCTGATGTGAGCGGAAATCGTCCAGTATTTCATTCAATGACTACTGCTGTGCTTTAAGTGATTTTCATTTATTTCCGAGTCCAGTTCGCATTTGCTGTTTGGTTACCTTCTATTTTAGCAGGGGAAGTCCTGTGTCTAATTAAAACCGGCTGCAATAGGATTACTCTAACTAATGAGGATGTAGTTAGTGGAAGTGCAGCACCAAGTGATCTTCACAATAGATGCCCTCACAACATGCTATGAACCGTGGGAGACGTGATTATTTTCAATGTTACTGATGAAAGTCTGGATTTCAACAGTTTTACTATATGAAAAGAACATTTCTGTGCATAAAACAAACGATTAGTGATTTGCAACTACACTGATTGTAAATGCTTCATCCCTCAGATAGGATTTCCTCAGAGTGCTGCTTGCTGTATAGTAGATGATGATTACTGGCTTTGGTTTTATTGCCTGTTTAAGGATTTAATTACAAAGATTTAACTGCATAGCCTTTTAGACAGGATAGATGCAGGCTAATTTACAAAGTAATATCATATTAGATGGTGCCACAGAATTTCATCCTTTTGAAAACCCTTTCATCACTCTAATGTTTTTCAAGAACAGTCATTTTTCTGTAATATGATTTACAGTTTGAACAGGTTTTTGCAAAAATCGTCTCTTTTAGTTGCACTGGAAATGTCTTTTGTACTTAATGCTTACTGATGCCTGCTGAGGGTAAACATTGCGAAGCATAGCACAGATGGCCTTAATAAACCTAATGCAAGCAGTTTATCAAATATTTGAATCACATCAAGCATGTGTTGCATAACAAGAATGCTTTAGGCTTCTAAACTATCTACCATCTTTCCAGTCATTTTCGTAGCAAAGGAAGTTGTGCGTAAGGTCATAAGCAGGCCCACAAAAGCCCTTGTAGCTAATGCAGAATTTATCATTCATAAAATTTATACAAACTCTTGTGTATTAGTTTAATAAATGTTTTTGGCTTTTTGATCACGTAGTTTAACACATTTGATCATACTTTAAGCCATTTCATTAAATTACAAGTATTTATAAATTCCATGTGGGCTGATGCTGGTGAATAGAATTTAGTTTATTTACTTGGCAAGAAAATTAAATGTCTTTTTCCCAGTATGTAAGAAAAGGGAAAGAAACACACACAGCTTAAATATAGTCACACAAGGACCTACAAAGAAAACAGATTTCCACATACGCTGGACCTTTTACCTTTTGGCTTCGGGTCCTGTTGCTGGCTGTGTAAACTTTTTTTTTTTTTTTTTTTTTTTTCTGCAAATTGCAGTTTAAAAAGTAAACAAGCCTGAAAATAGTTGTATTTATATCGCCTTATGTAATCCTGCTGTCCTTTTTTCCCCTCAGAGCTTGATGCCTCCATCCAAAGTCCTGATTCTCCTGAGGATGTTTATTTTTTTATTTGACAGCTGCTCTTCAAATTATGCACATTATGCAAATTATGCGCATATTGTGTAGATATATCTTACTTATTTGTAGAAAAAAAATGCTTTGCTCTGTAGTTGCACTCAAGACACGAATGTAGTACACTGAACGTATCAGAATCTAAATGTCCCATTTACCAAAATTTTCTTGTGTAGTTCTTGGGTTACTGTGCCTGTAGGTTGGAAATAATTACTAAAAGTTACATAACTAAATCCTCTCTTTTAATGAACACAGCGGTGAGTCTTTTGACAGGCTTTTTTTTTTTTTTTTTTTTCTTTTTTGTTTTTATCCGGACCCAACACTTGTTCTGCGGCATGTTTAGAGATTCCAGCTTTTAAGTTCAGATCCTTTCGGTTCATGCTGTGCTGTTCTGTACTGCAGCGCTGTTGTGCCTGAAGCCTCATGGCCAACCAACGGAAAATCAATTGTACTGATTACAGGTGACACGAAGGAAACTTTTTTTTTTTTTTGCTGGTTGCTGTTTTTGCCCTGCATCTGCTAACGTTTGTCGTTCCTGTTGAGGTGTGACATAAGTAAGATGTTTTCTTCTCAGATTGTCCCTTTATCTCATTGCCTTCATTGGATTTAAATGTGTAGGCTGTCACCTCTGAGAACCTTTTGAGGGAAAACACATGGATGTCTGTGTGATGAGCGTGTGCGTGCCAAACCGATTAAGCGCTGGACTGTTGGCATGACATTGTATTTCCCCATAACATGACACCGCTATACGTATGTATGTAGTTAAATTTGATTGATTGCTTTTGTTGTTCTCTGGACTAGTTCTCTTATTCTCCAGCTACAGCTTGAGTGGTTTATTTAGTTGTTTATCAACTAAGTACACCCCCGTTTTTGTGGGCGGTTGAACTGTTCTTTGCACTACCTTTTATTTATACGTATTTATGGAATTTGGCACACCTAACTTCGCACACCTACTGGTTATCGTTTGAGTGTTTTATTTGTTTGTTTGTTATAGGTCCACCCCCTCCCTTGTGTTGGGTCTAAGCTCTGTGATGCTTATTGGCCCCGTGACTAACTTTAGAGCAAGTGCTGTTAGGGCATTAGCCAGCCTTAATCTGGGTTTAAAGTGACGAGCGGCAGGATCCTATTTATACCCACTTTTCGCTGGCTGAGCCGAAGGGCTTCCGGTCACCATCCAGGCCTTAAAGGCCTTCTTGTAGGTGACCCCACCTAACTGTTAGACTGGCGTTTTGTGTGCATCATCTGATTTGTTTGTTTAAAAAGTCCTCTGTTAATACACAGCTGCGGTATTTACCGTCAGTTATCGGTTACCAAAAATGCGAAGTGGTTGTTCCACAATATGGAAGTCAGATTCAGCTTATTGTCTTTCCTTTATAGGCAAGGCAGAAAGTGAAATATAGCTTCCCAGGTGACTTGAGCGCAAACATAGACTGTTCGTGAGAGCGCTGTAGCAACCAAACAATTATCCATTATCGTCAGTGTGCACAAACAATAAACCTGAGGCAAGATAAGTATAGAGCTTATCTAGAAATGGGCAGCACAGTATGGATGTCAAACGCACCAGTTAATCAAACACTAAGCCTACATTTAAAATCAAGGAGAATTAATAGTACTTTCCATCAACATCTACAATACAGAGTGCTAGTCTTTCTACAAGATTATAAGTGTCGTGTATATATAGATGTAGTACATGAGTGCAGTCACATGCATGTTTTGTTTGCATGCTTATGTAATAGTTACACTACTATTGAAAAGTTTAAAGTTGGAAAGTGTTGTTGTTGTGTTTTTTTTTTTGCTTTTGGGAAAAAAAATAAAACAAAAGGCTCACAGATGCATGTATTTGATTAAAAAAAAAATAGTAAAAACAAATATTACAATAATATTAATATTATTATTTTTTAATGCATTTTATTTCTGTGATGGCAAAACTGAATTAGTCCAGTCTTTAGTGTCACAGGATCCTATAAAAGTCATTTTAATATGCTGATTTATTGCTCAACAGAGCTGGGTGGATTACTTACAAATTGTAGTTTGTTACTGATTCCAAATTACATGACACAAATTATAGTTAGTTACATAATCCAATACACTAAACATTTTAGTTAATATAATCAGACTACTTTTAGAGTACTTTTAGATGATCTTTGACCTAACTTGTTTATCACATTGATTTTAAATAGGATAATCTTGTACCATATTGGCATAAAAATACGAAGAGTAAGTAAATATATTTGTTGTGATTTAACAACTTGAAGTGCATTAAAGATTACGGTATGTAAAGGTTTCCCACACTAGTGTTTGTGAAGGAACTGCAGTTTAAAGAAAGGCTGATAATTAATTAAATCACAAAATTGAATGCTTAAAAATAATCAAAAAAAAAAAAAAAAACCTTAGTAAAAAAATGAACTTTTATTTGTTTACTTGCATGTCAAGTGACTGTAACCAATGTCAGAGAACCAATGAACATGCAAATGTGATGCTTATTTAAATATTTATTAGAAAATCTCAGAGGTGCTTCAAGATGAAAATGGATCATGTGACACAAAAGTTTATGAATTTGTGCATCTTAATGTGTTTGAAAGAAAAAAGCCTTCCAAAGACCTAGAAACGCATTAAATGGCCCAAAGAGTGATCATTTACGTTAACATTGTGTTTGTCAGTAGTTGATGCAATGTTAAACGCTTCTTAAACCTGAAATTATTTTTGTAAATCAGTGGTCAAATGCTGTTGCCACCTAACTAATAACTGTTCTTTCTGTGAATGTCCATTACACTTTTTAAACCTTTCTGAACGCATATAAGCAATAGGCTATTTTAGAAAAGAATATTTAAAAGATGAAGAGTGAGAATTAGGGAGAATCAATAAAATATGAAGAATTTATTGCTGTTGTGTAACTAATATGCAATCATGTAACCCATAAAGTAACTGTAGTCTGATTGAGTATTTTAAAATGTAATTTAATCTACAAGTACTTAACTTTTAGAATCTGATTAAGTAATCCGGATTACATGTAATCAGTTACTACCTTGCTCTGTTGCTCAAGAAACATTTCTTACTTTTAATGCTGAAAACTGTTGTGTTGCTTAATTTTTGGAAACCATAATACACGTTTCAGAATTCTTTGAATAGGAAGTTCAAAAGAACAGCGTTTATTTGAAATCGAGATCTTTTGTACCATTATTAATGTCTTTACTATTGCTGTCAGCCAATTTAATGCATCCTTGCTGAATAAAAGCCTGAATTTCTTAAATTCTAGCTGACCCCAAACTTTTTAATGGGCAGTGTAAATGTTTACTAGTTGTTACTTTGATATTGAAAATTGATATTAAGAATTAAGTTTCAGTGGTGTCAGATTCTGAAATTTTGTCATTATGACAAACTGAATACATAAAGTTTGTATTTAAACCGCTGCACAAATGTGTATTCAGGTTGAGTGTTCAGTCAGACAGCTGTTTCTCTCTGTGGACCTTCATGTTAAATGAGACATCTTCTGTACTGCTGATTTAAATTGGTAGGGATGGCTGGATGCAAAGAAGCGCGCTCTCTTTTCCCAGCCTTTTGTCCCGCACCATGAAACTGTTTTGGCAGTAACATTGTTCTGTTCGTTTGAAGTGGGTATTGTGATGTCATACCTTTTTTTTTTTTTCTTTCCCCAGTGCCGACTATTTGTGTCCTTGGTTAATCCGTGTGAAACCTCATGCTTTAAACATTTATTTAGAGGTGTAGGCTGGTTGGATCGATTTTGTGAATGCGCACAAATAAGCCATCTCTCAAATCCTTGCATAACTGCCCGATTATGTGAGTCACCAGGATACGCTCGGTACTATAATTCTTGCCTGAAGCCAGCTATGTGAAATGTATATTTAAAACCCAGCAACTGCTTGAATACAACTGCGGGGCTGCCTCTAGGTCTTTTATCTTTCTTTTCCGAACATCCCATCCACAGATATTTCGCTTCTGATGTATGGCCGGTGCGACCTCGTAGACGTCATTTTCAGCCCTGTCCAAAGAGACTGCAATATGTCTCCTCTCCAGATACATCCTATGCTCTTTCTTTCATCCGCTGCTGCCAGCTAAACCCCCTGAACAGCGTGTCATGCAGCCAGTCGAAAAGGGCATGTTTGAATAATACCGCAGGTCTGCGTTGTGTGAGATGACAGTCTGTTTAGACCCTGCAAGCCTTCTCTGTCACAGCGCTGCAGCAGATCTCTTTGGAGCTCAACTTGTGTTTTATTTCTTTTTTTTTTCTTTTTTTTTTAAGAGACTGCAAGCATGAGTACAGAATTTGTTGACCCATGTTTGGTTGTTTGTCATGAATATTTGATTCTATCTGAAGTTCACTTGCACATGATATTCAAAACAGGCAAGAAGTTGCTCAGAGGAAAGCTCTTTGCACTGCATTGTGGTTGTTAAAAGCCATGTGTGCGGTTGTGTGCATTTGACAAACGCTAAAGAGCGCTCAAGCAAACCTGCCAAATTCTGTAAATGCCTTTGCAGAGTCAAAAGCAGTAGACATGTATGCTTGAGCAGAGACACATGATATGGTGTTTAAGTGCATTGACGTCTGTGCGTCACTAGTCTGCACATCCCATCATTTCAGAGAGCCTCTTGAGTCGAGTTTATCATCCTCTAGATCTTCCTCCTATTTTTTTTGAACCATTTATCTTCTGAGAACCAAGTCTAATCTGGCACATTTTGCTTTATTTATTTATTTATTTATTTATTTATTTATTTATTTATTTATTTTTTTGGCTTATTTCCTGCTTTTCTCATTTCGCCCCTTCTGTTTGTTTGTGTGTTTTCAGTTAAAGGCTCCAGGCCAGGCAAGAACGTACAGCTGACAGAGAGCGAAATCCGTGGCCTCTGTCTCAAATCTCGAGAAATTTTCCTCAGCCAGCCAATTCTGCTGGAGCTGGAAGCACCACTCAAGATCTGCGGTGAGTATGTTTGTTCTACAGAGTTATCACCTTCATAGAAACCTGGAAGATAAAAAGAATTGATATTGTCCTAAAGGGCAGTTCACACCAAGAATGATGACTATAACTATAAAGAAAGCGTTCTAAAAATCGTTTAATATTTAAGAAAATAGTAGAGTTCACACCATGACTATAACAATAATGATACAGGGGAACAATATCGTTGGGATCACTTTCAGAATGATTTTTTTTTTACAGCCGATAAATGATAAACTACTGACCGCTAATAACACTTGTTAATGTTAAAGGGTTTGCGTATTTGAAATAGCAGGCGACGTTAAACTGGACTTTTATTTTGGTGAGTTGCCTTGTCTGCCTTTACATTTCTGTGTATGTGATATAACGCTAGTTTTTCTAAAATGGAATGGTCAAATGCTTATGAAGTGTTTCTTAACAGATATTGTTCATGTATTTATGTCCTCATTTAGTGAGACGACAAACGCTGAAATATTTACAGATACTAGTCCTTATTGTGGTTTGATTTAAATGTAATGACGTACTTTTGATTATTTCCGTTTTTATGACTGGATTCTGTGATACTGTCTGCATTTTCTGCGTTGTGGAAATCATAGTGCCCTATAAATGCAACAAAAACGGGCAGTAATCGTTCACTGGTGTGGGCGCAAATATAGTTATTGTTGTATTTTATAGTTATCGCTTTTGGTGTGAACGGGCCTTAATTTGTACATCATCCTTTTTACAAGATGTATACTAAATCTCAGCTGTCCCCAGAAATTGTCTGTGAAGTTTTAGCTCAAAGTACCCCACAGATCATTTATTGCATCATTTTGAAAATGTCTATTTTTGAGTGGAAGCAGAAACGCTCTGTTTTCGTGCATGCTCCTCACCCCCTTTTCTGGAATAGGGCTGTGTCTCTACAGCTCGTTGCTCAGATATTCTGCTAAAAAAAACCCATCTGTTTGGGTTTGATTATTATGTCTATCACGCTGAAATCATGCGTTTTAAACTACATTAGTGTAAACTTCTGATATACAGTTTTCTGAGCGCACACATCTGAAGCAAGCGCACAGAAAGCGGCTGTCACACGGCATGTGAGTACTAAACTAAGTTCTCTTTCATGTCTTATTGCGCTTAACCTGTCAAATACACACAAGTTTATGTTAAACACAAAAACAGTTATGCCTGTGAAGGTAAACAGCTGGGAAAGAAATTGCATGTTTATATTAGATCTGTGTGGCAGCAGCATAATATACAGTAAATAAATCAATAACTCCACTGCTCTCGTGTCCTCAAGTCTGGGACTCAGTAGTGTTCTGTGCTTGTCTGCGCAGGCAACGACAGAACAATTAACATGCTTTGCTGAAACGTTTGCCATGCCTTTAGAGCTACACCGTTGTCTCTTGCGAAAACACAATAGTGGCGTCGTGGGTGGAAACGTGCAGATTAAGGGGCGGTAATATTATAAGATCCCCTAAGTCATGGCTTGCAGAGAAAGGCTTATCAAAAAAATAAAAAATTAATGGATTATTCTTTTTCACGTTTTCTGAGTTGGTAGATGCACCTGGGGTTCCGATTATAGCACTTAAACACGGGAAAGTCAGATTTGTGTGATATGTCACCTTTAAACACAATTTTACCTTTGTGTGTGCAGGTGATGTTCATGGTCAGTACTATGACCTCCTTCGTCTCTTTGAGTATGGCGGCTTTCCTCCTGAGAGCAACTACTTGTTCCTGGGGGACTATGTGGACAGAGGGAAGCAGTCTCTAGAGACCATCTGCCTCCTGTTGGCCTACAAAGTCAAATATCCTGAAAACTTCTTCCTGCTGCGTGGCAACCATGAGTGCGCCTCTATCAACCGTATATATGGCTTCTATGATGAGTGTGAGTAACTGAATATCTCTTACAGCTACATTACCACTTACGGCACCTTTCCATATTGCGTTTTGAATGCTAAGAAGCTTTTTTTCTCTGATCTCTTCAGGTAAGCGGCGGTATAACATTAAGCTGTGGAAGACTTTCACAGACTGTTTCAACTGTTTACCTGTGGCTGCCATTGTAGACGAGAAGATCTTCTGTTGCCATGGAGGTAAGTGCATGCAGAGGTCTTCTGTCCCCATGGCATTTTTTAATGTACTGTCATAACTCCTCTATTGACTTTGCAATTTCCCTGGAGAAGTAAAAATATAGCCGCATCACTGGGAGACCGTAAAATTTGGTTCATTTGCACAAACTCAGGGACACACCAGGGGACTTACTAAACAAGGTTTAGCGTACACTTCAGTTGAACTGCAGTGTGGTTTGCAGAAACCGTGGGAGTAATCTACTCTGGAAATAAACTGTAATTGATTTTTTTTTTTTTTTTTTTTTTTTTTTTCCCTTTGATGGCAANTTCAGTTGAACTGCAGTGTGGTTTGCAGAAACCGTGGGAGTAATCTACTCTGGAAATAAACTGTAATTGATTTTTTTTTTTTTTTTTTTTTTTTTTTTTCCCTTTGATGGCAATCATCATATCCTTAAAATAATTGCTCTGCTTGGCGAATAAAATGCAGTAAATATGGACCGCTGTAAACATAAAGACCCAGATGGAGTGCTCATATAAAGATGCTGAGGTTATTTTTATTACATTGAGCAGCTTAAAATGATGTTCACTAAAACTGATGTCATGAATGCATATGTGGGGGAAACGACACAGGCAACCAGCATTTCCTGCAGCGTTTATCTACCGCAGCAGCACAAGAACGCATGTTTTAGCTTTGAATGTGCAGTCGGAATTGAATTGCTTTTACTGTCTGCACTCAAAAACAATGCAGGAAATACAGTGTGATTAGTGTCATCTGATTCATAAAAGAAACGGAGCTGTTCATTTAGTGAATATCATAAATTAATATTTGACTGACTTATTGAAGGAAAAAAAAAATGCAATATATAATTTTTTTTTTTTTTTATACGTTACTTAAAAGCAAGTCTACAGGAACTCTGTAGACATTTACTCATTACATAATTTATTTTCATCTTGTTGGTAATGATGTTCTGTTTACAAATGTGGGGCCATTTCTTGTTCTGTTTTGCAGCCCACAGCGTCTTATTTTTTTTAAAGAACAAGTTGCTCCCTAGAAGTCCACTGTGAAACTTAATGAATTATTTTCCGCCCCAGGCCTCTCTCCAGACCTGCAGTCAATGGAGCAGGTGCGGCGCGTCATGCGGCCCACAGACGTACCTGACCAGGGGCTGCTGTGTGACCTGCTTTGGGCCGACCCAGACAAAGACGTGCTGGGTTGGGGAGAAAACGACCGTGGCGTGTCCTTCACCTTTGGTGCAGACGTGGTGGCCAAATTCCTTCACAAACATGACATGGACCTAATATGCAGGGCACATCAGGTCAGTTTAGCTCCACAAAGCATTGCAGCGTTAAGAGACTCTACAGAATGTGACGTTATCTTCTTGTGCAGGTGGTGGAGGACGGTTATGAGTTTTTCGCGAAGAGACAGTTAGTCACCCTGTTCTCCGCTCCCAACTACTGTGGCGAGTTTGATAACGCTGGGGCCATGATGAGTGTGGATGAGACACTCATGTGTTCCTTCCAGGTAGGGGAAGAGCTGTCATTTTCTTCCCTTCTTTGTTTTCACCTGCCTTTCCAGTTCCTCTGCAAATGCATAAAGTATGCTTAGATGTAATGGGTCAGGTCAACTTCCTCTGTAGATTTGCATTAGATCATCTTCTGAAAGTTTGTTCTCTATAGTGACTATTGTTCCAAAAAGCTAATGCGCTGCCTACAGATGCTGTTTAAGTCGTCATGGGCGTCAAAAGCTAGACTCTTTAAAGGGATAGTTCACTTAAAAATGAGAATTACCCCATGATTTACTCACTCTCACACCATTCTAGATGTATATGACTTTCTTCTTTTGGACAAATACAATCAGTGTTATATTTAAAATGTCCTGGCTCTTCCAAGCTTCATAATGGCAGTGAATGGGTGTTGAGATTTTTGAAGTCAAAGTGCATCCATTCATCATAACAAGTACTCCGCATGGCTTCAGGGTGGTAATAAAGGCCTCCTGAGGTGAATCAATGCATTTGTGTAAGAAAAATATCCATATTTAAAACTTTATGAACCTTTGTCGTACGCACATTAATAAGTGAGTGGTGTTCTGGCAGATGATGTGGAACGTAGGCGTAGCGTAAGCTCTGGTAAGAATATGCTGGTCTTGTGAGAACCAAATTTTTTTTTTAGGAGCAAAGGAAGTTTCCTTTGTTTCACAATACAAAAAACCCGGACTCCTCTTGGTTAATATTCAAAAGTCTTTGACATTTTTCTTCAGAAATCCTTATTTTGTACTTCTAATTCATGATCAGTGTTTTATTTTACTTTCTCCTTTGTCACTTCTCACCAGAGCTTATGCTACGCCCTACTGTATGTCGTCCGCTGGAAACGGCACTTGCTTGTGATTGAGCGTACAACAGTTAGTGGAAGCTAGAGATTGCGGTTTATAAAGTTCTGAGTAGGAATATTTTCTTTCAAAAAAACGCATCAATACACTTCAGGAGGTCTTTATTAACCCCCTGCTGCCGCGTGGAGCACTTTCTTGGATTCTATTGGACTATTGAATCGCAATCTCAGCCATTCACTGCCATTATAAAGCTTGGAAGAGCCAGGACATTTTATAATGTAACTCTAATCATATTTGTCTGAAAGAAGAAAGTCACACACTACCAGTCAAAAGTTTCTGACTGCTCACGAAGCATGCATTTATGTGATCCAAATTGCAGCAAAAACCGTAAAAATGTGAACAATTTTTACTATGTAAAATAAGTTTTCTATTTGAATATATTTTAAAATGTAATTTATTCCTGTGATTTCAAAGCTGAATTTTTAGCATCTTTACTCCAGTCACATGATCCTTCAGAAATCATTCCAATATGCTGATTTGCTGCTCAAAAAAAGATAATTGTTGAAAACGGCCAAGTAGAATTTTTTTTTGTTTTTCCTCAGGTTTGTCTAATGAATAGAAAGTTCAGAAGAACAGCATTTATCTGAAATAGAAATCTGTTGTAACATTATAATTCTTTATCACTTTTGATCAATTTAAAGCGTCCTTGCTAAACAAAAGTTTTTCTATAATTTCTTTCCCCCCCCAAAAATGACACCGACTCCAAGCTTTTGAATGGTGTAGAGTATACTGTTACAAAAGCTTTGTATCTTTCTATTCATCAAAGAATCCTGAAAAAAATAAAGAAAAATACTAATACTAAAAAAATCTTGAACAGCAAATCAGCTTATTAGATTGATTTCTGAAGGATCGTGACACTGAAGACTGCAGGAATGATGCTGAAAATTTAGTTTTGATCACAAGAATAAATTGCGTTTTTTATAAATGTATTTGAATAGAAAAGTTATTTAAAATATTCAAAAATATTTTACAATATTTTTGCTTTTGCTGTATTTTGGATCAAATAAATGCAGGCTTGGTGAGCGGGAGAGAATTCTTTTAAAAAAACAAAACAAAACAAATCTAATAATAATGGGGTAATTTTAATTTTTGGTTAAACTATCAATTTAATCATGCTGTCATGTAAGATACATCATTCTAAATGTGCAGTAATATTTCACAAAAATCTCTGCCTATTGTCAATATTGTTACTAGGTATTTAATCAAATAAATTGAGTAAATCTTTAGTTTCCGTTTCTTATTGCAAGTTATTTTATAGACCAACTTGGACCTGTTTAGAAATTTGTGTGGGGAAAATAATTTAGGTATTTCCTTTGAATTCATTTCTAAATAATTGTATTTTGCCTGTGAAAACTTGCCAAACAATGATAATATATTTCAATAAGTTCAGTGGGGGGATAAAAAAATTTAATATTTAAATCAGTTAATTTTAAATTCTCCAATTCTGAAAAGTGTTTATGTAGAGTTAAAAAAAAAAAAAAAAATACCCGTTGTTTTTGTTTAAATGTACAGAATTTTCAACCGTTTCACATTAGCATATGTTGCTGTCAGTTGCGAGTCAAGTGCCTCATGCCGAGTGTCCTTAGAAGGCAGCTTCCTATGTAGGCAGCTCAGCATTGCTAATGTCAAACTGTACTGAAATCAGTTGTTAGACAAGTCTCCCACATAGAGTTATTGTCTATGTAGAGTGTTTTTAAATTGGTCAGTTGGGAGGCTCCATGACAGCTAGGATGGTCCGTATGCAAGTAGCTCGCTAGGTTTTGAAACGGAGCTTCTGCATTGCTCACTATATGCATTGAAGTGCTCTCTATGTGGGTGGACATGTCTATATTTGGAATTCTGTTTGCCGTTGCACGCTGTTGCTTACTCTCGTCCTCTGTCTTTCTCGCAGATCCTTAAACCAGCCGATAAGAAGCTGTACTACGGCGGAGGAGGTGGAATGGGCTCGGGGCGTCCGGTCACCCCACCACGAAATTCAGCCAAGGGTGGAAAAGCCAAGAAATAACACCCGCTGGATGACCCCTCCACCCCCAACCCGGCGTCCTCTCTCCTGAAAATTCCCTGTTCTGACCCCACTCTCTTTCTCTACCTCCCTTCTTTCTTTCCGTCTCCAAACGGCTGTAAAGCAAAACAGTACCCAGGGTTGAAGTCCTTTTTTTCTCTCTCTCTCTTTCTCTTTTTATTTTTATTTTTCCTCATGTAACTTTACAAACGTGTGTTTATATATGAGACTGCGTGTGTGAGCGTCGGTTATGTTTGTTACGCTCTTTGTGTTTGTTTTTCCACCCATCCTTCCCTCCCCCTCCACCGCTCATTGCCCCCATCTCTCCACCTGTCTCTCTGTCAGGGAGCGTCTGACGAAGCCTCCGCGTAAACGCCCAGCCAGGCTCTGGGGAAGATTGAGACAGACAGAGGGGTCAAAAAGGGGTGGGTCGAGAGGTGCGGGTCAAGCCCCCCTCACCGTTTGTGTCCCTGCATTGTTTCGAACACAGAACTTGCACATCCTTCATTTAGTTAGAGAGCCAGTCTGAGTGAAATGTGATACATGTGTATACACACACACACACACACACACACACACAAACACACACACGCAGGGAGAATGGATGTGCAGAGAAAGCGTGAGGTAGAGAGAGACTGTCACAGGTGCGTAATTTCCATTTAGAGATCCAGTGATTTAAAACAAACAATCATGTTGGAACTTTTTACTTTTTTTGTAGATGGATCACAACAAAAGCTTTGAAATTCTTTGCTTACTATGTGTGTTTTTTTAGTGTCTTTTTTGAAAGACAATTATCAATAAAGAGAACTTTATTTAAACATCCTGTACTATCTATCTTACTGTGTCCAGTTCTCCCAAGTTGCGACTCTCTTCCTCAGGTGTTTACTGTCCTGTTCTCGCTTTTGTTCTCTATTTTGACTGAAGAGGACTGAATGTAGTCTTTCAGGGTTGACCAAAGTTGACATTTGCTGAGAAGGACTGAGATTGTGCGTGCACCTAATCATTTTCTGTTCGTCTCCAGCCTGCTTGCTGCCTCTCTTTCTCTCTGTGTGCTTCCTATCAACTCCTTTGCCTTCCAGTTATGCTTTTTTTCCATTAACCTTTTTAATTACTTCAGCATAATTACTCTTATCTGTCCTACTGGTCTGTCTGTTCTTCTCCTCTCACGCTTAACTAGTTAGCATTATCTGGGTTTGAAGCGCCGGGCGTCGCACCCAGCTCCCGGATCTTGCTTCGCCAGCTCGACTTGTCTCTTTCCTCTAGAGATCTGTTGTCCTTCCCATTCCCCTCCCTCCATTTCAAACTGTGTGTTTTGAGTTGCCAGGCAGGATTTAAAGTTTGATCCATTTAAATCTCAGAGGAGCTGCTACCGTAATTAGGATTTAGGAATTCTTCTGCTCGCCACACAAACTCCAATCACTGGTTCCAGCAGATGGCGCAAAACTCTTATTCGCTAGTACTTAATGTGTTTGTGAGGGATGAGAATACTGCAAAGCAATACACTAGTGTCCTCTGCTGGCTCAAAGACACACTGAGTTCCTGCAGTGCCCTGCTTTGTATGTTCTGAGATGAATAGTTTTGTAATTTAAAGCAGAATAGTGACATCAAGGAGGTCATCCTTTGATTTTTGTAGCTTAAATCATGGTTTATATATGGTGACCCAGTTTTTTTGAGTAAAAAAAGTTATGCTTTAGATGCTCAGAAAGAGATCCCACAACTGAGGTCTTCAGGTCAAGGTGTCTTTCTTTGTCGATGTACCATTTCTGGTCGGTATAGGAGACTAGCACTGAAGTAATAACAAGTGTAGTTATTGTATTCCTACACACTTATGTTAACTATGGATCACAAAACCAGTCATAAGTAGCATGTGTATATTTGTAGCAATAGCCAACAATACATTGTATGGGTTGAAATGATCAGTTTTATTGATATTAAGTAAAGCTCATGTTCCATGAAGATATTTTCTACTGTAAATATATCGAAACTTAATTTTTGATTAGTAATATGCATTGCTAAGAACTTCATTTGGACAACTTTAAAGGCGATTTTTCTCAATATCTTGGCCAAGTATTGTCCTATCCTAACAAACCATACATCAGTAGTTATTAAGCTTTCAGATAATGTATAAATCTCAATTTCAACAAACTGACCCTTATGACTGGTTTTGTGGCCCAGGGTCACGTATTGCTTTCTTGCATAACAGAACTATTTGTCATATACAGAACATAACAGTGGCAACACAACATGAGAAATCTATGCCATTGCTCATCTGGCATCTGATTGTCAGTCTCAAATCTATCATAAATGCCATAATATAATCATACCACTCTTTTCTGATAGATCTTGTATATGTTTCGGGGGAATTTTGAATCGAGTACATGTGCAATTAAAAAAAAAAAAAGCAAAAAGTTGATGTATTTCCTTTGGTTGATGGCCTTTCTTTTATTTCTGATCTCCTCAGCAAGGCTATATTTGTGCACATCATATTTGCTTTACAGCAACACTGAGATTAAGACTTTTACTAGTAGTAGAGTTGTTGTTGTTTGTTAATATATAATTGTACTTTTGTTTTACTGACAGAGAACAGGCTATTTAGATGATGTGATTTTTCTTCCTCCTTTCTCTTATAAAGCAATCAGGGATGTTTTTCCTTAATGCACTGTAGTACATTATTTCAACTGTATCATAATGAGAAATAAGCCAATTAGAGGTTTTAAGATTTTTCAGTGCAATTTGATTTCCAACGGTAAATCCTGTTTCTCAGCTACTGGAAACAAAAATAAAACAGTGTATTTGTACTGGTTGTTTCAATATTCATTCTATGTTTTAATAACTGGGCATCTTAGTGTATTACGAAAAAGTGTTTTAGTAAATCATTTAAACTGATTTAAAAGATGACAATGCTTTTTTTTCAACTGGTATAGTGTAACGATTATAAATACTGAAATCATACAAATCTGAATTTCTGGAATCACAGCTGAAAATGATTAGATAACACAGCCTTGAAGCATAATTTCCAAGCCTGGAAAACCCATGGGAAAGGTTTTTTTTACCCATGGGAAATTTGTTTGATATTTCTATTAAGCTGTTACAATTTATTCAAACGTTGACTAAAATGTGACCCTGGACCCCAAAACGTATAAGGGTCATACGGGTCAATTTTTTGAAATTGAGATTTATACATAAATCTAAATAAATAAGCTTTCCATTGATGTATGGTTTGTTAGGATAGGACAATATTTCACCAAGATACAACTATTTGAAAATCTTATATCTGAAGAGGCCCAAAAATCAAAATGTTGAGAAAACCGCCTTTAAAGTTGTCCAAATGAAGTTCTTAGCAATGCATATTACTAATAAAAAAATAAGTTTTGATATATTCACGGTAGGAAATGTACATAATATCTTAATGGAACATGATCTGTAGTTAATATCCTAATGATTTTTTGCATAAAAGAAAAATCGATCATTTTGACCCATACAATGTATTGTACAAATATACCCATGCTACTTAAGACTGGTTTTGTGGTCCAGGGTCACAAATGATTAAAAATCCTACTTATGGCTGAACTCAAAAAACATACACAAGCTCTCAAACAATCCCTTATGCTTAGAAACAATGTGCGACGCAACAAACAGCACAAAGGAATTTAAACATTAAATGTAAACAGTACAAAGACCAAAGAAAGGGTGATGAATATTTAAACATCTACGGAGCATAACCAGAAAACCTTAATCCCATCAAACATGCATTTTGCCCAACAAACAGCCTGCTATTATATTGCATAACTCCAGGAGGTCAACAGGACACGGTTAAAGAGATGAGGCGGGGAATGGGCTTTTTCTCGGTCGCTGATTAGTGAAAGCGCTTGGTATTTTCTACATCTCCAATCCCATTGGCCAATCTCAACGCCGTGTAACTTAGCCAGCCAATAGGAAGAGAGGAATAACGCCGAGATCCCTGCCACTCATCAAGCTAACCAATAGGAGCGCGAATATGGATGTCAAGGATTGGTTGAATTCACCTCCAGGACGAGACTTCTACGTTCGAAAACAAACGCAGTATAGAAAAATTAATGTTAGTGTCATAGGCGAATCATCTCAACCCGACTGTCAATTTTTTTTGGTTTACAATCATATATCCGCAGCAAAAACGTAAAAATCATGGAATATGGGGCTATCAGGAGCAGATGGCAGCAGCGCTCGTAGCCTACAGGAAGAGCTAGCCTGCTAGCTTTCAGACGAATTTCACTACGGACAAATCGACCAGAAATTTGAAGGAAAGCCCGTCAGGTAAATGCACAGGTTCTTTTTTTATACAACATAGATGTGCTCGCGTCGCTTCTGCACATCATTTTTTATTCAAAGTGAGCTATATTTTGTTTAAAGATTCAATTTGGACCGCTACGGTCAGCTTATGTTGTCCAGTGAGCTAACTGGACCCCAGTGGTTTCGGGTGAAGTCCGTTAACTCAACTCGTCTGACAGTGATAAATGGCCCCTCGCGACTCTGACCGTTAATAACCAGCAGTTATGAATTGGAAAAATCAATTATCCTTTGACCTCTAGTCAGGTGTGTTGTTTAATAACTACTAATTGGCGCGATCAAAGAAGACAGACGTGCTTGAAGACAGACGAAGGTGTCTCTGTGAGACCATGCGGCATGTAACGTGAATATTTACTGTAATCTTATTTTAACAACCCCTTGAGTGTCTGTGTATATTGTATTTTTTGCCATTGTGATCTCCGGACTGTCGCCTCCCGCTAAGGTCTTTCTGAGCTGGTGTTTACACGCATTCCCGGAGCTCTTATTTTCACGCTCTCGTACTACTCGAACTCGATTACAACTCAAGTGCAATAGTGTTTTCTGACTGAATAGCTGCCTTGTAGTGCAACTCTTGACCTGTCAGTGGAGAGGAGGATTATACGTTTATTAATCCCCGAGAGGGTGATATTTGCTTGCAAGACAGCAGCAATAATCAACAGGGTTACAATACACAATACCAAACGGACACTATGCAATACACTGTACAAGAACGTCTCTAAATAGGGTAAAACAGTTGCAATGAAAACGAAATATCTTTTTTTTTATTATTGCAAGGAAGTCCAACAACATGAAGTGAAAGGGAAAGTTAAAGGGAGAAAACATGACACGCCCCAAATTGTTTAAAAAAAAACTTCTTATCTTATTGTTATAAAATAGCTTAAGTAGAAGGAGAAAGGGGGGAAAGGACGCGAAATTGTGTGAAAAGAAAACAAAAATGATTTTATTGTTATAAAATAGCTCAAGATATTTTACAGCAAGGGAAATGTCTGCAAGAAAGACGTCAAATCTAGGCAAAGTCTTGACAAATTAGTTTTTGTCACTAAAACATTTACAGTATAACACAATATATGAACAACAAGATCAATAGCATGATCTCCACCCGAAAAAAAAAAGTAAAGAAAAATATCTATAAATAAATAAATTAAATCGCATTTTTAATAGCAGATTTATAACTTCAAATTCTCCAAAGAGATTTAACCTGTTTGCAATGGTAGAATAAAAATAAGTTAGAGAGATCAGTGGAAGTGGCAATTTGGGTTGAATAGACATTGTGTAGACTTAAAATGAAGCTCTTTTTATTACATATACAATATTTTTTTAGGCAGGAACCATGCTGTTTTCCAGTGAAAACTGTCAAAAATCATTCTGGAAAAGTTAATATCCAGTGGATGTGGGTGTAATGTAACAATTGCTTTATATGTTTACTGTTACGTTTTTATCAAGAAGACAAAATCCATATTTAGAGTATGGACATACTCTAAATATCTTCTGTCATAAATAGGCTAGATTGATGACACTTTGGCTGCATTGGCTGGCTCTGTGTTTCAAAGTGTCTTTCTGAGGAAATATGTATGGTATGTTTTTGCTTTGTCAGACATTTTTTTTTATTGTCATTCTCCTGCTGTTTGCACACTGTAAAACGTAGTTGTTGACAGAATTATGGGCGTTCTGATTTTTAGGTTCTCTCAACTATTGTCTCGATAATTGTTCTAAGTAACACTACTTTGTTTTGTAATTTAAATGTAGACATTCACTAAATATAGAAAATATTTTTTTATTTTATTTATTTATTTATTTATTTTTTTATTTAGATTCATACATATCTGAAAGCTGAATAAATAAGCTTTCTATTGATGTATGGTTTGTTAGGATTGGACAGTATTTGGCTGAGAATCTAAGGGCGTAAAAAATCCAAATATTGAGAAAATCACCTTTAAAGTTGTCCAAATGAAGTTCTGATATATTTACAGTAGGAAATTTACTCAATATCTTCATGGAACATGATCTTTACTTAATGTCCTAATGTTTTTGGCATTAAATAAAAATCAATAATTTTGACCTATACAGTGTATTGTTGGCTATTGCTACAAATATACCTGTGCTACTTAAGACTGGTTTTGTGGTAGAGAGAGATGAACTCTTAACATCACAACACAACAAATAACTAACAATAATGACAAAACAACAACAAAAATTGTCGAGACAGAAACAAACCTATAACAGTACCCGCATTATTAATTCATGCTTCAATGCATGCTGGTAACTAGTGAACCCTTAACATTGTTTGATTAGTTGGGACAACATGTGGGGGAAATGTCTTTGACTAATATGGGTTTTTATGTAGGTTCAAGGTACCACTTTTGCTGTACACATTATTCCTGACAGCTGAAGAAATAAGTCCTTTGTAAAGGAGAAAAATATTCTGTTATTTTAGCAATAAAGCAGTGAGATTGTTGCTTTAATGTGTACTGTTATCAGTTTGTGTTTTTGACCACAACTACTGTTACTATTACAGTCTAGTTTTTCTCAGTAAAATTATTTGGTATTCAAAATTTAGAAATGAAGCTTTACAGTGAAAAATGTATATCAAACACAAGGTTATGATGTAAAATGAATTATAGATATTTCAGATTCTGTTTCTGTGTCACTAAAAATGCACATTATATAATTAGATTTGTGACACTTAAGCTATGTCTACAAGAATCCAGAGCCATATGTGACCCTGGACCACAAAACCGGATATTTGGCCGAAATACAACTATTTGAAAATCTGGAATCTGAGGGTGCAAAAAAAAAAAAAAAAACGCCTTTGAAGTTGTCCACATGAAGTTCTTAGCAAATCATATTACTAATCCAAAATTAAGTTTTGATGTATTTACATTAAGAAATGTACAAAATATCTTTATGGAACATGATCTTTACTTAATATCCTAATGATCTTTTGCATAAAAGAAAAATCAAATTTTTTTTTTTACCCATACGTTGTATTTTTGGCTATTGCTATAAATATACCCGTGCTGCTTAAGGGTCGCATTTGAAAATGGTGTTTTTGTTTTAAAACACTCTCTGGCCACATAGTGTTTTCCTACAGTTTCTCATCCACACTGAAATGTCGCCTGAAAATGTTAAATTCACCTTACTGCACATGTGTAAAACCTCATAAAAGCTCACTGAGATGATACAGATGGAACAGACATGATAACTTTTCAATGCAGTTCTTCTGGCAGGATCATTTTATTTACGAAAATATCATTCACTGACGCGTGTAAATTAGTGTTGCATGATATACCGGTACTTAAAAGGTATCGCGATACCCTGCTTTTAAAAACTGTACAATTACGCATTTTGCTAGTACGGTACTTTAAGAATGTATTTTAATAAGAGCCGTATTTCTGCGTGTCTGTGTTAGTGAATGGCGCAGACGCTGTTTTGTTAACTACACACAAACATCCGACGCTCACTGTGTTTTCAGCCTCTGCCGCCTCAATGTATGAGTACATGAACACATGAACGTATTTCCTAGAACTGCTCTGAGAGTCACTTCGTGAGCATTTACCGTTTCTTTTGTGGAAAACTAAAGGTCTTCACAGCAACCCGTCAAAAAAGTTTGGTTTAACTTGACAGTCAGAAATATATTAATATATTACTTAATGTAAAGATAGTACTATTAATAACAATAAAAATATTATTAAAACAATGTTTAAGGAATATTTACCAGAAAAAAAAATATATACTAGAATTTATTTACCAGAAAATTGTAAATACACAACACAGTATTTCTGAAAAAAAAAAAGAAAGAAATATCCTATAATAAATGAATTCTTTATCAAATCTAATTATCCTTTATCAATTAATTAGACATGCTTTTGATTATTAAAATGTAATGAAATGATTAAAATAGAATCCAGAAAATTAATGTAAAACAGAGATTCACAAACAAAAGTGAATTTGAGAAAAATAATGAAATGTATTTCATAGGGCCTTAAAACATGTAATTAAAATAATAATAATAATAGTAAAAATAATAATAAATTGCTGTTAAATTCTGCAAGTTTCATGATTTCAGTTAATAAGACTTTTGCTTTTTGATAAATACGTTTTTTTTATGTAACCATTAAAATAGAGTCTAGAAAAATTAAAATGGGATTTGGGAAAGAATAAAACGGATTTCATAGGGCCCTCATTATTTTATTTGTTTCTTTGTTTTATTGTAGTTGTCCTTTAGTTTGTCACTTGCGTCTGGGTTCTTATTAATAACAAAGATAAAATAAAAATGTCATGATGTAAATTGTTGTGAAATAAAATTACTATATCATTAAATAAGATTTGGCTTTATCCTTTAAGCTAACTTGCCAATATAGCAAAGATCTCTACATACCTGTAGGCTCAGTAGTTGTTCGCCATAATCCTGTGTAGTGGCACTGGCATGTGATTCATATTATTTTATTTATTTTTCAAGGGGGGATGAAATGCAGCTATGATCTACATTTGGATCATCTATTATTCAATTACTTTTCCTGTTGTTCTATGTCTTTTTTCGAAGTATCGGTTCAGTAGTAGTATCATGTTATTTTAGTCCAGTATTGTATCGAAGTCAGAATTTTGGTATCGTGACAACACGCTCAATAAGCATTACATGTTCGATCTAAAATGGAACTGCCCTCATGTTTTGCAGCAGGAGAGCAATTGTGAGTACATTTTCTGTCATTTTTACAGGACTGTACTATGAGGAGTGTACAAAGTTACATATCTGTAGCAACAGTGTGAAGGTAGCACACAACAGGCACAATACAGGTATAAGCATAGATAATTTGTACAATATGTGTCACATGACCAAAATGCGTGATCGTTTTCAGTCCACGAAGCAATGTAAAAATGGTTTATCCACTTTAGAGAATGTTTTCAAAAAGCTCGAAAATGTTTTAGTGTGGCCAAGGCCTTAGTATAGCCTAGATGGTCTGATGTTTTAGTTTCCATTGAAGCTCAAGATACTCTTTGGATCATCTCAAATCATACTGGAGGACACTTGTGCAGCTTGACTGCTGCCGTCACTAGGGCAAAAATTCACTTTTCATTCATTAGAATGGATTTGTAATGAACAAAATCCGTATTTCCACTAGTGGTCTCAGATGTTTTGAACACCACTCTGGGGTTTCTTTTGCTGTAATTCGAAGGTTATATTTTTAGAAATCCGTATGAAAAATATAATTGCTTTGTTCTTTATTATGCTTGAAGGGCTTGCAGCTGTTTGAACGTGTTACTCACCAGCTTCATTTTGTTTCAGCATGTTGATGGTGGGCGACCATGGAGGGATCTTATAGAATGAGTGTGAGAGAGCTTTGTGAAACAGATGATCTGGCCACGAGTCTGGTGCTGGATCCCCTACTGGGGTTCAGCACCCACAAGATGAACATAAGGTACTATTAAGTAATACTGCTTTATGCATGATCAACAGTTTTTATGCACGTTATTTAAAGAAAAATATTTTTCTAGTTTTGTCATTCCAATGTAATATGTTTGTTCTTTTGTATAGTAAATGATAAATGGTAAATGATCAATTCTTCCATTCATAATTCATTTGTAATTTGTGAATGAAGTCCTCCCCCTGAGATCCGGCGATGGGGTTACCTCAGAGAGACACTTCTGCGGTTCAAGCGCACTCATGACTTCCAGGCCACCTTTGATGCCCTGTTGGATGGGGAATGGGTCAGTGGATATTTTACTGGGCTGGGTTCACATCGACAGGAGTTGTTGAAGCAGCATGTGAGTATCATATCCTATCCAGAATAGCAGAATGTAATTTTTTTTTTTTTGATGTCTGTACACGTGTATAATCATCAGCAAAGAGGAATGTAAGATTACTTGAATTGTTTAAATGAGAAGCTGTTGTTGTGTCTAGTGTGGCAAGGATGGTTTGACTACATGTTTGTCTTTCCTAGATCAGTTGTTTGCCTTCTTGATGAGTACAGTCTCTCTGCACACATAAGGATTGTACTGGACCAAAAAATTGTTTGCCTAAGATAGACAAGGGCGGGAGAAATATCTTTTTTTTTTTTTTTTTTGGTGATTAATTGAAATCTTTAGTTGAACAATCCCGAGACAGATTTTAATTATTTAAACTGAAAATGTTTAAATGGTTATAATTAATCTTTTACTACCATTTGCTGTGTTCAACGCCGTTAGATCAGAGTCTTTTTCTTTCTGTCTTTCTTTTCTTTTCTTTTCTCCCTTACTCACTGGGTGCTTCTCATTTATTTGTGCGTCCTCGTTTCCTCTTGTCTTCGCTCCACCCCCTTTGGGGTGAGAGGGAAGGATGCAAGGAAAGAAAATGAGATGTTAGGACTCAGAGGAAAGCTTATGGGTGGTACTCGGTACTCAAATTTCTGCTTGTTTCCTCGCTCCTCTGTCCTTGAGTCTGTGATGCGGAAATAAATTTCATGTCAATTCTCTAATTTCGCCGTGAGGAACGAGGAAGTTTTCAGAGGAGCTATGAGTGAGAGTACAATGGTGTACCTATGCTAAAGTCTTTCTTGTTGAGTAACCTTACGCATCATTTAAATTCTTCTCCCCATTCACATCTGTCATTTCATTTATGTTTATAGTTTAAATAAACCGTACATGTCATATTTTTCAACAGGGCACCTTGCTTTATTAATAGTTATTTTGAATGTTTTAAATAACCAAACTGTAACAACAAAAGGACAGATCCAGTGAGCGTAGCTGATGACACTTTGAAGGGATGCTTGAGTGATCAAGAATATTCCAATGTACAAATAAGCCTTTCTTTTTTTTTTTTTTTTTAAATGTTTTTCCCTTCATACTCATTTTGTTTCCTTGCATCCTTCCCACACATCCTAAGGGGGTGGAGGTATGAAAGGGAAACAAAATGGGCAAATGTAAAAAAAAAAAAAAAAAAAAAAAACTTCCTTCCTCCCTTCCATTCATCCAGTTTAATTAAAGACAAGCACAGGGTATCACATTTTTTTTAATTCAAATAATATAATTAAAGGAATAGTTCACCCAGAAATGAAATTGTCAGTTGCTTTTCCTCATGTCGTTCCAAACCCGTAAGTCTTTTGTTCGTCAATAAATTGAACAAAGAACAAAAAATTAGATATTTTTGATGAAATCTAAGAGATTTCTGACCCTGCATAGACAGCAGTGCAACTGACTGTATGTTCAAGGCCCAGAAAGGTAGTAAGGATATCGTTAAAATAGCCCATGTGACATCAGTGGTTCAAACGAAATGTTATGAAGCTACAAGAATACTTTGTGTGTGCAAAGAAAGCAAAAATGACGAAAGTATTCAACAATTTCGTCTCACCTATGTCAGCCTCTACTGCGTGTTCATGAGAGTACCTCGATGTCAGAATGTCAGCAGCACCATACGCATGCATCGATCTGTAAATGCGCATTGACTGACACAGAAGAGAAGAAATTGTTGAATAAAGTCGTGTTGTTTGCTTTGTTTGTGTACCAAAATTATTCTCATTGCTTCATAAGTTTAAGGTTGAATGACTGATGTCACATGGACTATTTTAACATGTCCTTACTACCTTTCTGGGCATTGAACGTGGTAGTTGCATTGCTGTCTACGCAGGATCAGAAAGCTCTCAGATTTCATCAAAAATACCTTAATTCATGTTATGAAGATGAATTGCGGGTTTGGAACGACATGAGTGTGAGTAGTTAATGACGGAATTTTCATTCATCTCAGCTTGCTTTAATAACTATGTTAACTCGCTTGTCTCTTTTCTTTAGATGTATCGCTATATGACAGCATTTCTGTTGGACAGTGGAGTGAACATTGAGCCGTGTAACCGCTATTCCTCCGAGACTAATGGAGCCAAAATCACGTCCACCCGACACTGGTTAGAATCACTATATGTTAATTTAATCCTAACTCATTATAAACTAGTCTGCTTTTTAAATTCTGTTGACTACCATATTTAAGGATATGACCATGTTGAATTCTCCAGGCTTGTGGGAGAACGGGTGGAGGTACTTCAGGGCTGTATAGCTGAGCTGAGCCCTGAGGATAGTGCCGTGCTCAGAGCAGGAGTGAATGACTTCAGTGTGATGTACTCGACGCGCAAGAGATGCGCTCAGCTTTGGTTGGGGCCGGCTGCCTTCATCAATCATGGTGAGAGAGCTGTATGCATATACTGATCAGTAAAATTCTTCTTTTTTTCAAAATACTCTCTTTGGTAGCTTACAGGATCTGATTTTTTCTCTTTTTTTTCTAATTTTTTTTCTCTTTTTGTTTTTATTGTTGGGGAAAAAAGACTGCAGACCCAATTGTAAGGTAAGAAACTAAATTAATACTTTTGCCTTAGAGGGAAATTTTTGAATTGCTTAGTTTGCTAGACCCTTTATATATGTAGTGTATCTTGAAGCCTAAATGTACGTTTATATACAACTGATTCGTTAGACTTGTTTGTATAGTTTAACTAGCGGTTTCTTTCATTTGCCTTCAGTTTTCATGATGTATTCTCTCTATAATATGTAAAACTATAACAGTTTTTCTTTAGTACAAATGACGATTCGATACCTGCGTGCAGTTGACTGCGCTTAGGGTATCTGTTGCGCATTTGTGTGTGATGCACTTCTTGGTCAAATCCCCATCTTGGCATCTTGAAAGTAAACACACAAGACAAGAATTTGTTATGTCACAATAGATTTGTGCAAGTGGTAAAATGCAGCCTAATAGACCTGTCACTGTCTGTTATTTCTTCAACAATTATCAAACAGCAGCGTTGACGAGATAAAGACAAAACCATTTACTGCTCATTTGTGGATCGCTTTAGTGACTTTAATAAGCCTTTTAAGAACAATTTGTTTTGTTCTTCGTGTAATTTCTTGTCTTGAGTAAATGAGAAAGCAATGTTTACTTGAGGGCTATGGTATTGTTTTAATGTTTTTATGTAAATAGTGAGGAGTGTTAAAACAGATTTTTTTGATGTTTTGTTGTAAAGGGAAGAAATTAACATTTCTCCTGTGTCTATTTTCTTTTATGTATATGCACATATATTCTACTCATTTACAGGATTTTGAAAAGCACTGACAGATCGTACAAACACTGTTGATTATATGTACATATAAATAAATAAACAAACATTCAAACCTAGCTTTTTGTAGAATTTAAGCCTGATATTTTAAAGAAATTATTTTTTAGCAAAGATGCCTTAAATATACAAAATACACAAATATATTAAGTGGCACAACTGTTTTCAACATTGATAATAAGAAATGTTCTTGAGCACCAATTCAGATTATTATAATGAATTTTGAAGGATAATTTGACTCTAATGACTGGAGTAATGATGCTGAAAATTAAACTATTACAGGAATAAATTACATTTTAAAATATATTAAAATAGAATGGTTATTTTAAATTGTAATATAACTGTAGAACTACTTTTGGTCGAATACAGACTTCAAAAACACAAAAAAATTTTAATGCACATATTCATAGTTATTATATCTTGTTTGAATGAACAAATCTGACTTCACTCCTAACAGGGCATCAACCATTGTTTAAAATTACATTTCCTTAATTTGTTTTCACTTGTTTCCTGGCATGACTAAATAGATTATAGTCACACAGTGTATACTGAAAAGTAATTTGCTCATACTGTATCTGTTCCTCCTATTAGTTTGTCCCTGGAGATAAGAATGGAGCTTGTGTAAAAGTGGTGCGGCCCATCTCACCAGGGGAGGAGATTACCTGTTACTATGGGGACAGCTTTTTTGGGGAGAATAATGAAATGTGTGAATGTTGCACATGTGAGAGGTGAGAGAATATACATTAATACTGCTTCAGTTCAATTCAAGTTTTTATTTGTATAGCACTTTTCACGATGTAAAGCAGCTTTACAGAAAAATTAAAGTTTCTACAATATATTTAGTAGTAGCTTACTAGTGGTGACTGTCAAGTTGATGTACATATGTGACCCTGGACCACAAATCCAGTCTTAAGTCGCTGGGGTATATTTGTAGCAATAGCCAAAAATACATTGTATGGGTCAAAATTATGGATTTTTCTTTTATGCCACAAATTATTAGGAAATTATGTAAAGATCATGTTCCATGAAGATAGTTTGTAAATTTCCTCCAGTAAATGTATTACAACTTTTTTGATTAGTAATATGCATTATTAAAAACTTCTTTTGGACAACTTTAAAGGTGAATTTCTCAATATTTCAATTTTTTTTGCACCCTCAGATTCCAGAAATTTAAATGTATAAATCTCAATTTCAAAAAAATATGTCACATATGGCAGAGAGTATGGTAAAAATCAGTTAATGACGTAATTAAAAAGACGATGAACACTATTAACAGTAATGATTATATGTTGTAATCAACCTTATAGCAAAGGCTGCTTCAAGGTTGTCTACTGTGGATATTATAGTAATGTTTGATCTATAAAACACAATTATCTCAATGGATGCTTGTAATTGGTCTGAACTGTATTAGGCTTTAATGTCAATTAGGTTTCTAATGACAAATACATTTGAAAGCCTTTTAAATCTGCTTTTTTTCAACTCTAATGATGCCAATCTGTGCAGGAGAGGAGAGGGATCATTTAAGAAGAGAGACCAGTCACCAGATGTGGCTTGCTCCGGGGATCCTTCAGGACAGAAATACGAGTTCAGAGAAACCGACCTAAGGCTTAACAGGAATAGGGGAAATGGCACCCCAAAGCCATTTCTCACTGTATCAAACTCGGGTATGCTTGTTATGCCATTCATATTTAGTTATTTCTTCTTATCTTGGAGTAAAATGTGTATGTTCCGAATGTAAATTGACAAAGGATGTAATTAAGCATCCCGTGCAGTGGTGAAATAGCCTGTATTGTTATAATCCCATTATTGCCAGCCACTTAACTCAGCCTGTCTATTCTTCTTGTCTCATTCTCCTGTCAGCCTTGCCAATGAGGAATACATTTTCCCAACGGACGAAGAGGAACGCCCTTGTTTTGAGCAAGATGAGAAAGACTGATAGGTGGAGGAGGGAGGAGCATTGCAAACAGGTGGAAAAGAGAACACAAAATCTCTTATCGTCCTTGCCTCACCTCGAGCTAAAGGAGCTGAGCATCTGCCTCTATCAGCACAGCACAAATTTCCTATTAAGCTGCAAGGACCCCTTGAGCAAAGAAAGAGCCCTGTTATACCTAATTGAGAAAGAGCGACCAAAACCAGAGAGGATCATGAGGAACAGCAAATCTGTCTCTCCACCACTCAGTAGTGCTAACATAAATGGACCGGAGGAGAGAAAAGATGAGGATGGAGAAATGTTAAACGGAGACCCCGTTATTAGATTCAAACCCTTTACTCTTGGATGTGTTTCCAGTGTACAAGAGAGAGACGGCATGAAGGCCAAGGGACGTAACGTTGATTCATCATCTGTCAGAATTGTCCACCAGGGCATTTCCTCAAGGACCAGGAATATTCTTCGTAGTCGTCTGAGCAGTCTCCAAGCAAGGAGTCGATCTAAACTCTCCAGATTCAACAAAAGGAGGACCAGACTGATCAAGTCAAACTCTAAACTCTCTACAGGGCAAAGTGAATGCTCTGACTCGCAAACACGAGATGGGAAGCAGCAAAAAGGAAGCGAGGTTGAGTCCAAGGACACTACTAACCCTGTTTTAATCTCTCCAGGTAAACCAAGTACTGATAAATATGTACACGTTGATGGAGACGCTGGAACTAACAGTGACAAATCATCACAAACAGAGAGCACGGTGATCAGAGAGACGCAGCAGAGAGTCTTTAGGGATTGCCTCAGGGAAGTGGCTGGCGACGGGAGAGACATCATCGGTTCCACTGCTCCTAGGGCAGGTGATGTTAGTTCTTGTGTAGCTTCAGAGACCTCAGGGGATAACAAGCAAAACCACAGGCAGTCTGTCTCTTCTAGCGCTGTAAGCGTTACACCCTCGTTGTCTTCACCATCTTTTAATAGTCCCGTCTCTCTCCTCTCAGGGTCAAATCGTTACCTCAGAGTCAATCTGGTCAGGGTGGCTATCCCAGGAAAGCCAGAGGTTGAAAGTACAGGTCAGAGGGAGGCAGACAGTAGAAGAGACAAGGTTACAGCACCAGCAGCAGCGTCAGTACAGCAGAGCACAAAAATTAATGCGAGCAAAGAAAGCAATAGGCAAGGTAAGAAAGGCGTGAAGGAGTTGTATTTCACACCAGTAAATGTGGAGAGTGCAGATAAGTACCTAAAGGTAACATGTGATTTAGAGATTGGCAAAAATGCAGTCACACAACCTGTTGTGAAAGAACTTCTGGATGTGTGTGGTAAGGATAGCCACAGTGTACATGAAATTGAAGGTAAGAAAGATAATAAAGTTGTAACGGTCACGTCTGTGGAAGTCGCAATCCCAAAAAATTCAGAAGATACTGTGAAGATACGGAAAAGAGCAGACAAGGTCGAGAAACAAACACATGTTGAGCGCATACCTGAGGTGCAAGATAAAGAAAGCAGCAGCAAGAAGCAGGAAGAAGCAGCTGTTGAAGGAAATTACTTGAAAAAGAAAGTGTTAACGGCACGCTTTGGTAGCAAGACGGTTGTTGTTAAAGAAGCAAGGGTACTGTTGACGGATATTAGGAAGAGTTCGAGTTGCAAGTTTAGTCAACAAGATAAAGACGCTAATGACCAGCAACCTCCGTGCAGATATAGTAGTAAAGCTGATAAGATGAAGACACTATCACTTGCTGACAATAAAAAGACAAAGGACAAGCATGATGCACTTAATAACAAAAATAAGAACCCCAAGCAAGGACTCTCGGCAGCTGATCAGCCAAATATACATGAAGATACTCAAGTGAAACAGTTGGAAAACACTTCGATTTCCTCAGAACCTCCATCCGTGTGCATGGTTTCTCTGGATCATAGTCCCCAGAGCAGCATTCCCCTAAAGAAACGAGCATTTCGAGAATCGCTCGATACAGACCCAGAACAGGATGTTAATGTACCTGCAACAGCCTGTGCTGACGTCACTAAAGGCAAAGAACCCAACTCTGATAATCTGTTACCTAAGCCAAGTGAAAGCAGCAGTGTGGATACAACATTATTGAAAAGTTCAATACCAGAATCAAGTTCAGCTCTCAAAGACAATGTTGGTGTCGGGTCCAAAAAGCGTGGCTCATCCAAGTTGATCAAGACTTCGTCAAAGCAACTCTGTAAAGGTCCTCAGAGTGGTCATCGTGGCCCAGGCAAAAACAACGTCAGAGTTCCTGAATGCAACGATACCACGAGTACTGTACATGTTTGTGAGAGCACAATCAAAGACCCTAAGAGTGAAACACCCAAAATTACAGAAGCAGTCAAATGCAACACGGGAGAGGAGAACCAAGCGAAAAGTGACAAAGGAGTAGAAGGAAGAAATAAAGGACCAGAGGACTGTGAGATTACAGATAACATTGACGATTCCACCGGAGATGAGTTGTCTACCTCAAATGTTTCGGATAAGACCGACGAAGAGCAGAGGCTAAACGTCAGAATCCGCCTTAAAAGGAAAAGGGGAAAGGAGTGGGCGATGGAGTGTTCGGATGAGGCAAAAAGTGATGTGGACAAATCAAGCCCACAGCAATGCTTGGCTTTAGCTGACCCCTTTAGAGCCATTTTGGACTCCGTCTCAATTCTAAATGCGGAAATGGAGAGAATTCGGGGTCATGGGGAGGCCGATAACGGCGTAGGCTTGGAGAAAGCCACCAAAGCTGTTCAAGACGTGCTAGAACACTGCAGAAAAGAATGCGCAGCAAAGCCATGTAAAAGACAACAAAAAGTATCCGCTGTTCGCATCAACAAGAAGAATGTTAGTACACCAAAAGAAATTGTCGAAGACGGCGGTGATGTTCCCGACAAGCAGCTACAACAAAAATCATCTGACCCAAAAATTGAGGCAGACATTGATGACATTAAACCGTTACCTCTGATTAGATTGTGCAGGAGAGCTGAAGGCAAGTGGGAGGTGGAGTGGAAAGAAGCTCACGACGAAGATGAGAGCACTGATGCTGTGCACAGGGAGCCAAAGAAATTAACATCTGTCTTCGCTACAGCAGCAATAGTGGAACAGATGTCTCACGGCAAAGTTAAAGAGGAAAATCCGCCTCCGTGCCAGCAACCAGTGGCGGGGCGTAGTTGCACCAAGGCGACAGAGACTTTCAGAGATCCACTGAGTTTTGAGACTTCACCCTTACCATTATCCCTTTCGCCTTTGTCGCTTTACTCTCCCTGTTATGACGGGCTGGCAGGAGTAAGTCATGCCAGTGGGAGTATTCAAGCTAAAGAGAACGTAAGAGAGCACGTATCGGACAATTTCGATAGTTCCAAGACTGGAGTTAGTAGACCTGACAATAAGGGAAGGAATGACATTTGCTTGAGTCACAATTTATTACAGATTAATAATAGTCTGTCAAAACTCCAGGCTCTGAGCCAGTCACAGGTATGTGAGAAAAGTGTGCCCACCAACACTAGTGTAACCTCCTCTCAGATTCAGTCTCCTCCCATTTCCCCCTTTGCCACGGAGTGTAGCTTTAGTAACTATTCCGAAGATGTGCTTGACTTTCCATGTTTGAATCTCGAAAGCTACGATCAGATGCCTGCGCAAAACAACTTGGCAGGCTCTTTAATAGATTACTGTCCTGGTGAACCACATAACACCGGGTCCTTCAGCAGTCCCTTCTCCCAAAGTCCCACTGATGCATGGAATCCGGAGACTCCTTACCTAGGATCCCCAAGCCCAGTGAGTAACTTCAGTAGCAGTGAGGAGCTAAGTTTCCCGGATATTGTCTTTAGCCAGTCTGACACATCCTCATCTATTGGTGCATCTCAGCTGCTCTTCAAAGATAAGCTCTGTAATACAGCCACGAGTTCTGCTCCTCTTCAAGATCCTGAGAAGGATCTGTACTTGTCTGATGGAGAGTTGTCAAAAACCCCCATAGAGCTCCAGGTTCAGGACGATTCGGCAACACCGTTTCTCCCCAAAGACTTGACAATGTTTAACAGCGCATCTACAAGTGCTAAACAACCTGGGCACCCAACTGCACGCCTGCATCCTCAGGATAGAAAGTTGAACTTTCTTGATTCCATTGTCAACACCAAGTCCTCCGAGTCAGGCTTTGCTAAAATTGACGGTAAAGACAAAATTCATGGACCTCTCAACTTGCATAGCTCAAAAGCTAAATCCGAATCTGTCTTTTCAAGCCAGCACACACAAAGTCTACATGGTGCCGGACCTCAGAGTAACCTTGTTACGCCCTTCCATTCACTTCACGTGGGAAGTAAGTCCACCTCACTTGCTGACTATCCAGGTGCATTCAACTCTGGCAATGTGCTTTTTCGTAGCAACGACAAGAAGCTTCCTTTTTTCCCAAACACCAAGAATGTCTCGAAAACCGAGGGAGGCCAGAATGCTTGTCGAATTTCTGTGGCTGCAGGCAGCTCGAAATCTCACAGCAACCTGGAAAGCCTCTATGCTTGTCCAGGTCCGTCAAGTTCTCAGAGTGGAAAAGAGTCTTCTGCTAGGTGTCCTAATGCTGGGTTCTCGAGATTGGCTGAAAATCTGCCAAAAACCCCAAAGAACATCCCTTCCAAACAGTACCCTGCAAATCCCGGTCAGCAAGGCGATCGCATACACCCTGTTTATTTCATCAGCTCTAGCAAAACCACAAACAACATCTTCAAGAACAACGCGGGTCTAAAACCCCAGATCTCAAGGAACGATAAAGATCCATCCCTGCCCTCCACGTTTTTGTTTCCCTCATCTCAAGGTCCTCAATGTTACAGTACAACACAAAGCAAACTCTCAAAATTGGAAAAACCCCATGCTGTTGTGGCTCCCACTCAAAACACTCAACTTTCTGGAGTGTCTACTATCCAGCCCAGTAAGAATCAGATGTGTCCAAATATGTCTCACTGTGATTCTTCTGACTTCAACTTCAGCTCCTCTCTTTCACCTCCGGCGTCGCAGCACAGCAGTCCTCATCTAGGATACAGAGAATCCTCAATCCATGAAGTCCCTTTGATTAAAACCCAGTCAACCACCTTCGAACACGGTCAACCTCCTCACCAGTCTTACGTGGTGAACTTCACCGGAGATCATTCGGTGACTCTGGGGTACAGCGAGGACGGAGAAAGCTTGAATTATTCTGGTTCAGGACCTGCAAATTACACTTACCATTGTCTAATGGAGCCTTCAGGAACTCAAGGAAGGCTAGTGGTGGAGGCGTGCGGTCCCTCAAACTTCTCACCTCCTCCCTCTGTGAGTAGGTTCGCAGGGTCTAAAGTTCACGGAGGCCAAGTCGGCAAGGATCAGCAGCATCAGGGGACTGGAACTCACCCGTATAACTCTCTACACTTCTCCACCTCGCAAAGCACCCCCATAACGGATCGCAAGCCTAAGAGACTTCGGCTTGTGGTGACTGACGGTACAGTGGATCTGGACCTACAATATACTGATTAGTAACGACCATTTGTCCTTGATATGCTGAGACTTTATTTATTTAAAACAACTTCGGTGTAATAAGATGTTCTTTTCATTTTCATTAAACTTGTATGAATTTATGTAAAATGTCCTGTTCTTAGCATCAAAAGAGTTTTCTTGAAATATTTAAAGACATATTTTTATTAGCACACTTAATTATTTGTATGCTACATGATGAATTTTGTTTAGTACCTTATTATAGAAGATAATATTTTTCATGCTAGTGGTTTCTGTATTAAATCAGAAAAATACACTCTCTTGGTCCTGTAGTACGGAAGACTCACCACATGATGGGGATATTGTTCTCCACATTGTGGAAATTTCCTCCTAGCCTTTTCAGTTCAGAGTTAGCTGTCTAGATCGCAGTTGTTAGTTGTTAAAAGAACACGTGACCGATCATATGTGAGAAAAATAAGCGTGGCTGGCAGCTTGCACAGCTCGGTGGGTTAGCGCATGAAGGACCAGAGGAGAGATCATGTGCTTTTAATTTAGGGTTGTTTAAATGCCCGTCCATCAAGTTGAATAGGAGTGTGCAGCGTATGACAGACACGCACTTTGAGCAGCTCTCGGACCTCCTGTATATGGTTTTGGGGATTCCTGCATGTGATAAAGGAACTGTAGCGGCTGCTACATTAAATTCACATAAATCACAAACACTTCAGCATTTTTACAGTCTGTCATGTCCTTTATTTGAATAGCATCCCATCTTTTCCACACACTTTTTCACACACTTTGCAAGCACAAATGTGTTTTGGCGTTGAGTGCTTCTTTTTTTTTTAACACCAAATATTTGCCTATATCAGCTTCATGGGGTTTTGTATCATATTGGGTGTTGCTTTGATACATTGGGCCAATGCATAATTAATTAGTTACCACTTGTATTACTCTAGAGAGATGTTGAAGCTGAAGCTGATACTTAGTCAGACTCACTTAACACTTATAGAATATTGTTACGATAATGTACTGTAGTCCTGTAGGTCACCTAGACCCAAAGCTTGACATCATCTCCGACCGTATATTGTGTTTTTTGTTTTTCTTTTTCTTTTTTACCCCTCCAATACATGTCAGATATGGAATGCGTTTGTTGGTTTCTTCTCAGTTTAAACAGTTGCAGATATGAGAGAGAGCCCTGGGCTGTTCTACATGTTTATGACGTAGTTGTGTTAAGCCTTGCCTTGGTCTATAAAAAGCCAGTGTATTAATTATATTTATTTTAATATGTTCTTAACATGGTGCTTCAATATAACTTAATTTTTTGATTGTACTGAACTTAATGTATATTACTGTTTTTTAATATCTACAATTCAAATGTCTTTTTCCGGTATGTCTTGTATGGCCATCCTGTTTGTTACTTAGGACATTTGAGAGAAATTTTAAATTGTAATGTTCAACTGTAAAATTGTAAAAAATGAAATTAATGCAATTAAAATGAAATGATTTTAAATGAAACTGTTCATAGTATTTTAACATGCTAATATCTATCCGTCTATCATCTATCTATCTGTCTGTCGTTCTATCTATAGTTTCTCACTTTTTTAATTTTTCATTGAAATGATATAATACTAGTATACTGGTTAGGCCTCGTGTAGTTTTATTAGGAGTTTTATTTAACTGAATAGTCTATAATGTATATTTCCCTTTTTTTCCAACTCTGCTGATAAAGGCTTTTAAGTTTCCTCAGTGTTCTCAAAGAGCACTACCAGTAGGTATTTCTTCAAGGTTACAGGTCTTGCAGGTATTTTCTGCAGTGTCTGATTTGGCCTAATTTCCAAAAAGACTAGCCATAGAAGTGAAAAGGGAACATAAAATTATCTGCATATCATCTACTCACAAACACATACAAATGCATTATGTATATATTAGCACATTTGTTCCACCCACAGTGCTTTATAAGCACTGTCTATTATCAATCATTAGAGCTTATTCAGATCTAACCGATCAGTAAGCCTTTTTTTTTTTTCTTTAATCTTACTCCTTTTGCAGTTTTCACATGTATTTTTTTAAAATATGCACTTTATTTTATTAATTTCCTAATAGCTTACAGCTAATCTTTTTGATGTTTCTTCCTCTTTTTGTTTTAGCAGTCTTCCTCCTAACTATTTCCTATGAACTATCCTTTTTTTGCTTTTTACCTTTTGGTAGTAGTCAAAACAGGTCCTTATTTGTTTATTCATTTCTATCCATGCTTAACATTTACCCAGCTGCTTCTGTTACAGTACTTCTGGTTCTTCCTCGTCCCTCAATCCTTCTTCCAACCTTTTGTCCGCATCCTTTCTGATTCTTATTGCCTGTTCATCCCCTTTCCCCATTCATGACCCATTTTCTCTTCTCTCAACAGTGAGCAGAGGGTTAACTCTGAAGCCAAGTGGAACAGCTTTTTTCATAACGAGGACACAGGCAGCAAGGCAGTGGATAGAAAGTGAGGCGGCTGAACCTTTGAGGCACTGCGGAAAACACTGTAGGACCCAAAAACCTTGCTGTATCACCTTGCGCAGACGTAACAATTCAAGAACACAGTTTCCAGTTTACTATTAAAGCAGGTGACGAAAGACCGCGACACATGCTGTTGACTCAGATCTGGTGACCCAAGGTTTTGCTTCTTTTGAAGACACTGCCTTGCTCACTGACAAGTGTTACACAAGATTTGTGCCACAAAAGAGATATAGTTGCATCCTCCATTTTATATTTTTAGTGTGAGACAGACACTAGCACGCTTGATTCATCTCTGCTTTCTTCTCTTTTTGAATTATTCAGTAATCCTTTCCTACACCCAACCATCCTTTCTCCCTCCCTCCCACCTTCCTGTACACGTAATGTTACCAAACATTTACAGTTTAAAATGGCAAAATGAACCTTTCCATCTGTTCCCCCGTGGTAACTCCAATCATATCATCTCCATCCCTGTTTTATGCTCGTTCTGTCAAATGAAAATTAAATCTTTCCAAGTGAGCCATTAAAAGATACTTCTTGATAATTGTTACGCAAGGAATCAATTATTAAAATCGTATTACTTTATTTAAGAGGTCCGATCATTTAAAGTCCTTGTAAATGCAATTCAGTGAATAATGTTAGAAATGTATTGCTGAAACACATTACAAAGACCATGTAGTACTGAATTGTGGAGTTAAACAGTTTTTCACTATTTTTGTGTTCAGGATTTTTTGGGTGAGCCTGAAATCAAGTTTCGATGACGCACTGAAGCCACTGAGCATGGGCCCTCCACTAACTATAAAAACTAGAGAACATTAGCATCAGTGGTTCACCCGCTGATACACACTTTGTTACTGCCATTACTGTTAGTTACTACAGCCTACAGTTTGCTAGCTACATTCTAAAAATGGTGGGTTAAAAACAGCCCAGGTTATTTGGCAACCCAGCGCTGATTAAATATTGGACAGAACACATGCTGGGTTATTTTAACCCAGCTTGGTTGGGTTAAATGTTTTTACCAAACATGCTGGGTTATTTTATTTTAACTATTGTTTAAAAAAAATTATATTGCTGGCTTAAAATTGACTGGAACTTATAAAAAAGTACACACAGAATTACTAGAGGCAACAGCAATAATGAACATTATTAAGCAAGAACACTTGGATAAAATAGAAAACAAATTGAATTTTTTTGGGTGAACACAGCATAGTTTACAATATTACATACATTTAAACTAGTTTAACAAGCATTTTAGACAAAAAATGTAACATTTAAAGGGGTCATCAGATGCTAAGTTCACTTTTACATGCGGTTTGAACATTAATGTGTGTTGGCAGTGTATGTACAAATCTACCCTATAATGAAAAAAATCCATGCAGCGAGTTTTAATCTGTAAAAATAATCAAATCAAAGCCATTCTCAGATGCCTGTCGTTGTGGTGTCACACCGACAGAGGCCGCTCCCACGATTGTTGATTGACATGAGTGTTTTACCTCAGATCAGCTGTAACAGTCCGCCCTCTTTGTTTCGATGCCGGAGCAGGGATGTAAGTTAGACAAGAATATCTC
>JAHKKF010515841.1:41999-74913 GCA_019740295.1 Labeo calbasu
GTTTGTGAAGGGAATGCGCCTCCTGATCTACATATATCCGTCTATGTTCGCGCAAATCATTCGTGATCCAGCTTCACTTACAGCAGAAGTGAGTATAACGGTTTTTTTATGAATCTTTGCGATCGCCTTTCCTAATAATGTGCTAGTTTAGCGGCTGAAGTAAACAATCTCTCCGAGTAGCTCCTCACTCCACAGAGAGAAAAGAGGGGCGGGGCGAGCAGAGCTCATTTGCATTTAAAGCAGCCTCTACCAGAATGAGATGATTTTTGCAGAGTTTATTTTGGCATGGTAAAAAGGGTGTTGTTTTACACAACCATTGAGAATTTTTAAACAAAGAATATTGTAGACTTTTCATTAAGACCCTAAAGAATCGTATCAACTTGTGGAAAACAGGCATCCGATGACCCCTTTAACTAAGCAGCTGGGTTAAAAATGAGCCACCAAATAGAGTTAAAAATGACCCAGCAACTTAGTTACAGAAAAACTACCTAGAACCTGGGTAAAAATATTAAAATTAACTCAATAAAATGACCCAACATTTGGGTTAAAAAAAAAAAAAAATCCAGCGTTTTTTAGTGTAAGTATTTACAAAACAGCACGGCCTCCTTATTTAAATATATTTGTATTTGACAGTTGAGAGAGGTGGCAGCTTTCCCGCAAGTGGGCGTGGTTTCAGCACTGACAGCAGACAGGCCCCCAGTATTTGAGAGCAGAGAATACTGCTTATTTTTTTCAAGATTTGACTTATTTGATCTACTTGGCACTTTTTATCATTCAAAACTGTCATTTTTCTTTGGTGTGACAAGCTCAGAACATATTGCTTTACACAGACTTTTAAGTATTTTCTGCTAGAAGACTTCATTCGGTGTCCTTTTCCCCTCTATGTTTTTTTCTTTTTTGTCTAATTTAAAGGTCGTAGTGCTACAGTTCAATATTATCAGTATCAGCAACCTCCCCAGAATATTACGTGATGTTTCTAAATCTGAAGAGTAAATGCACTAAAAGTATAACATCATCTCTAAATGAAGAACCAGCGACCTCTCTTAGAAAGCCGTGCATATGGCGCTATTTACCGAGACCCGGAGCAGCCTGAAAGCTTGTTGTCATATCCACAGAGGGTGGAAATGGATGGATAATAGATTAGGACAGTGGAAAGGAAGAGGCACTTTCACCCCTTTAGATTTGAAACAGGCAAAGCTGACAAACTGCCATATAGTATTAGTGTCTGTAGACATTGAAATCGATCCAGAAGTGAATGATGAATTCTTTCCTTAACTGTACGTTCAAGTTCCACAGTCTCAATGTTAATTTAGCAGAAAATTGTATATTGAATTACCTGCCCTGTGACATTATGGTATTTGTAAGCTGTCTCAATCAGCGTGTTTTGCCAGTGGTTTTGAGCATGTCTGCTGGGAATAGTATTATCAAAGACAGCATTAATATAATCATTAAGCAAAACTTTTTGGATGTGGTTTGGTGATTTTAGTTTAGTGTTTTTTTTCATTTATGAGCTTTGATGTGACAGACTAAGATGGTAAACTCAGTGGTGTAGAACAGCTATACTTAATTCTCAGAAACAGTTGTGTGATGAAGGAAAAGGGAGACAAGGAAGTGCTACGAATCTCAAAGAGGAAGATAGGCTGAGAGAATCTGTATATAGAGAGATAAAATGGATGAGCAAGGAAAGATGTATGGGGGAGTTTTGAAGACACAGCACCTGGTGCTATAAAGCAAAGTAAATGGTAGAAGTGATGAAAGCTTGATAACGACAGTGAGTGAAAATGGTGAGGGATGGAAGCGAGGAGTTTGTAGATGGAAGTTAAAAGCACGACTGATTTAATGTTGAAGGAAGAACCGTAAAGTGATTCCTGAGAAATATTTGCCCAAGTAGCAGGAGACACGAAGCCAAGACTTTGCAGTGGAGAAATGTTTTTGACGATAGCAGGTGCAGAAATGACTGTCATGTGTTCACTTTTGCAGTACTTTGGGCAGCATTGTCACTGAGTATTGCTGAGGTACTGCTCTGGTTAGATTTGTTGCAAATTGTCACCAGTTTTTTTAAATTGCTGCACAGCTGTGCAAACTGAAACCCAGTTTATTTCAAACAACTTTATAGTCTTGGCTCACACATTGATTTTCAGTAATGCTTGGATCCATGATCATCTCACGTTAGGATGCATCAAAATATCCAACGTTTTGAAAAACATTTCAGCCCTATATCTAATGCAAGACATAGCAAGTAATAAACATTGTAGCCAGATTTAATATTTTAAATTGTATATGTACCAGGTCAGCCTCACCTGATAAATGAAAACGATATACAGTTATGCAGCTGAGCATTTTCAATTCAGTATTTATCAACATAACTTTTAGCATTCTTGTACTCTGGCAATACAACCAGGGGTGCACATAAGTTTTTTTTTTTTTATTTTTTTTTTTAGCCTGGTTCTCATAAAATGGTTTGGTCCTCACACTGCACAAAGTGTGTGTGTGTGTGTGTATATATATATATATAAACAGAATGATAAAGTGTAGTAATGCTATTATATTTAACAATAGAAATTGAGTTTTAAATAAAAATACAATTATTGTGTAGTAAACTTTAAAATAAAATGATAATATAAATTTTTTTGTATGAAATTTCAAACCTAAAAGTAGCAAGCTTTTATTTTGGCGGGCTGCTGGCTAGTCACGTGTTTAGAGCGTCGGTGAAAGAATTGTCACATTTTTGCATTGAGATTTGAAACGGTAGCGAATAGGCTAGAATTACGCTTTCAACTATGATAACTTGAAAATTGTCAGTGATTCAACATTCCGGATGGGGGTGGGAAGATGATTCCACCAGCCAGGAACGGTGAGCGAAAATGTTCTGGAAAGTGATTTTATTGCCTCTCTGTGATGGTACCATAAGGTGTCGCTCATTTGTGGATCTCAGGCTTCTGGAGGGGATATAGACATGTAAGAGTGAGTGGAAGTAGGAGGGTGCTGAGCTCTCCAAGTATCAACATCTTGAACTGGATGCGAGTCTCGACTGGTAGCCAGTGCAGGGAGATAATGAGAGGTGTGATGTTGGCCCTTCTGGGCTCGTTGATGACCTGTCATGCTGCTGCATTCTGAATCATCTGTAGAGGTTTGATTGCACATGATGGATGTCCAGCCAGATAATCACTGCAGTAGTCCAGCCTAGAAATGACAAGGGCCTGGACAAGAAATTGTACTGCATGCTCCATTAGGAAGGGCCTGATCTTTCTGATGCTGTGCAATGCAAACCTCAGTGATTGATTAATTTTTTTCCACTTATTGAGGTTATATTAAATAACTTAATTAATTATTTTTTTTCGGTAATTTATTTTAATTTATTTCTCTTCATTGAAAGAGCACCTGCATCTTTTTTGAGAAGTAGCCCCTCTGTTAATATTTTTAATATTGAAAATGTATAATATTTCAAATTAAATACTGAAATATATATATACAATTATGTATTTTCAGCCATTTTTAGTACCTGATGTGGTCTTAAATGTTTTTTCACAAGATGTTCATGTCTTTTTTCAGTTAAAAAGAGATTGTTTTTTGAGGAAAACATTTCAGGATTTCTCTCCATATAGTGGGCTTCTATGGTGCCCCTGATTTCTTCTTCAAAAATGCAGTTTAAATGAAGCTTCAAATAGCGCTATCCCATCTGAGGAAGAAGGGTTTTTCTAGTGAAATGATTGGTTATTTTCTAAACAACGATTTATATACTTTTTACCCTTAAATGCTTGTCTTATCTTGCTCTGCGTGAACTCTGTGTTCCAGTTCAATACGGGTAGGGTATGTCAAAAAACTCCCATTTCATTTTGTTCTCCAACTTCAAACTCCAACATCCTACATGCTGTTTTACCTTTTTTTTGTAAAGGGCGTTTGATCTTCTTTGCACGTTCACTTTGTAAACACTGGGTCGATGCTTCTGCAGCGATTTAGGATGATTTTGAAGTTGGAGGAGAAAATGGCAGTTTTTCGACATACCCTAACTGTCTTGATCCGGATTACAGAGTTCACGCAGAGCTACACAAAACAAGCATTTGAGGTTAAAAAGTATATAAATTGTTTCGCTATAAGACCCTTCTTCCTCGCCTGGGATCGTTTAGAGCCCTTTGAAGCTGCATTTTTGGAAGTTCAAACTCGCAGGCACTGAGAAGTCCACTATACTGAGAGAAATCCTGACATGTTTTCCCCAAAAAACATAATTTCTTTACGACTGAAGAAAGAAAGACATGAACATCTTGGATGACAAGGCTGTGAGTAAATTATCTGTAAATTTTTGTCATGGAAGTGAACTTCTCCTTTAACCAATCACAATGCCAAATATGCCGTTTTTGTCTGACAAACAAACCAGACAGGAGAGTAAATTAACGTTGGGGGACTTGAACTGAAAAAATGGTGTCTGTTGATGTCTTGAAACAATATACCTTCTGTTGTTCATTCATGTTTATTTTGTGCTGTAACTAGTAATAAGGAATATGGTCGGTTGACGTGCCGCTTAAACTGAGGCGCTACATCGATCTGTCACGACACATTAAACAGTCATAAAATGGTATTTATTGTTTTAATTTTTTTTTAAAAATTGCAAAATTTGAAAAATTATTTAATACAGAAAGTAATCTGCTCTGTTTTGTATGTCGGCATAATGTCAGTTTCCTCTTTGCTCCGCGGAGAACATGATGTATGGCTTGAGCACCATGGCTTGTCGGACATATCAACAGTAACAAAGGGGGTGGGTCGTTGTGAATGGTCAATTCTAGCAATTCTAGTTCAATTCACAGTCTGGAACAGAATTTGGAAATTTAAAAGCATTCTCAATTTAGTTCGGAATGCCAGACAGAATTCACTGATATCCTTGGGTTATATCCTATTTTGGGGTGAGGCGTTTAGATTCAAACAACGGTTATTACAGAAAACGTTTCAGACAGAAACACATTGCTGTTTTAGTGTAAATGTTGTGCCTTTGGCTGTTTTCTTTCTTTTTTTCCTCCTTTTCTCGCCTTTTATCAACATGCAGTCCACTTAGTACCATGTACTTAATGTACCAAGTAATGTATGTATTCAGAGACTCTTTCCTTTTAAATCTGATTACAAGTGGACACAAGAGAAGCGTTTAAGATGTTTCAGCTCCCTGCTTGATTCTGCTACAGTGTGGTGTGTGTATAGGAGTCTATTAAATAGCAAGTGAGACAGTTTTGAGCAGACTTCATGTAAAATACACTGATACTACTATAAAGGTACTAAAGCTGTCTCTGGGCCAGTACCTTTCAAAAGGTGTGCCTATGTACCTAAAGAGATCTTTAGAGATTAGTCTCTAAAAGGTACAAATATGTACCTTTAGAAAAGACACTTTCCCAGTGACAGCTTTTGTATGTTTTTTTCCTGAGAGTGTACCTATTTTGGGCAAAGGCCCACCATTTTTTACTTCTGTCTCCATTGTTCTCTATATTCATCTGTCCTAATAAACACTCACTAAACCTTTTTATCCCATCTATAATATTTATAATTAATTACATTTATAACCCCTCTTACTTTCTCTTCCCTCCATTTTCCTTCCCCAAGCAAATAAGTGATTCACTCCTCTTACAGATGTTTTTTTTGTTCTCAATTCTTGTTTTAACACAGTTGGCCTTTGCCGCAGAGCCAACATTTCTTCAGACCCCATCTAAAGGTGTGCTCGCTCATAAAACCGCTATCACCGTGTCTTCCTCAATAGTCTTCACCCCGTGCTGCGAATTGCTTTTCGTATTCCTCATAATGAATTTAGCCTGAGTTCACGTTATTGCTTTGTGCAGAATGTGTAGCCTAATGTATTTTTCATTTCATCTCTTTCCTTCTTTCATGCCACCCTCAGAAACCGCCATAGTGTAAGGCATCTCCTCCTCGTCCTCAGCCAGAAGTCTAGAACTCCTCACAACATCAAAGAAAGCTGGAGAGAAGGAGAGCGGGAAGGAGGGGTCTGCCTTGTATCTGGGTTCTGATGGAGAAGACGGTGGAGGAGAGGGGGAGGGGCAAAAGCGATTGAGAGAGAGAGAGAGAGAGAGAGAAAGGCAGGTATGGAGGGAGGGAAACGAGGATGAGAGAGGAACGAAGCCAACCAACCAGCTGAAAGAAAACGAGCGATCGGGGCTGTTTGAACGTGGCAGGGAGAAAAGGAGGGAGGAGGGAGGGAGAGAGAGAGAGAGGGTGAGATCGATTGTCAGAACCGAGGAAATAGAAGTGTTACTATTGCACGGCCACTGGAACGGTGTCTGCCCGCTGAGGATATGCATTGGCTCCCAGCGCTCACCGGCTCGCAGGACACGCTCTAAAATGTAATTTCCAAAGGCCTAATTGTTGCCGCGGTGATTTATTTTCCTCCATTTCATTTTTCTTTCTTTCTTTTTTTGTTTTATCTGCCTTCTCTCTCTCCTCTCCTTCTCTTTTTGTCGTTGTTGTATTTTCCCCCCCGTTTTTTTTTTACCAGCTGCTGGATTTTCCCCTTCTTTTATAACTGCTGTCATTCTCTCCATTTACAAAGGAGGGATCTACAAATAGAGGCAACCACAGCAAGACAGTAAGTGGGGCTTATTTCTCTTCGTGCCTGTGCCGGGGGGATGCATGGAACGGGAGGCTGGTGAAAATGTGCGGAGGACGAGGGTTGAATGGATCCCAAAAGGGGCTATAAGAGTAGACGCTGGCTGGTGGATTGCCATTCAAAGTTGAGACATTCAGATCTGGAAATATGAGCTATTGGGAAACAGAGGCGACCCGTGCATGTGCTGGATCTGTTGTACGGAGTGAATGATGTGAGGTGATCAGACTGGGCTGCTGTTGCTTATTATCTGTAGTTTGGCTGCAGCAGGAGAATCAGATCTTCCATTAAAGAGACAGAGGTTTAAAGAGAGGAAGAGCTTGGCACAGAAAGAGATCATCGTAATGATAAAAATGACAAGTAAATCAGTTCCATGTGTAATATCTTTTTTCTCCTTTTCTCTCTTCCCTGTTTTAAAGGGAGAAGCCTGATATGCAGTATCCTGTCACTCCCTGAAACACACCCACTCACATACATTGGCATGCATGCAGACTTACTCACCGAGCAGTGCTAACGGACTGATCTGCAAGCGTGGCAGCTCTCTCGTATGATTGCATCTCTTAAAATGCCACATCGGTTTTCTTTCCTGCTCACTGCCTTTTGTCTTTCTTTCTCGCAAACGTTTGCAATGCATGACAGAATTGGCTGTTAAAGGGATAGTTTGCCCAAATAGACATTTCTCATCAGTTATTCACTCTCATGTTGTGTCAAATTTAATGTTGTTCTTTATTCTGTGGAGCACAAAGGGTGAAATATTGAATATTATTCCGGTTTCTCCTTTCCATGCAATTAGCAGTGAACTAAAGATTCAGAAAAGCACCACACGAGTATCATAAATCTGGTCCATATGACTAGTACACTATATTCTAAGTGTTATGAAGTCATCAAATTTAGGTTATTATTTAATGCTCTTTGTGGACAAATCAGTTCAGAGTAAGTAATGATCAATTCTGTCATTTCCAAACACGTAAAACCTTTGTTCATCTTTGGTCCACAAATGAAGATATTTTTGATGAAATCCAAGAGCTTTCTGACCCTGTGTAGACAGTAATGCAGCTGACATGTATGCATCATGGTACTTTCCTGAATGTGTCGAAGACACAGAAGAGAAGAAATCACTGAATAAAGTATTTTCGTAGTTTCGTAACATTTTAGTTGAATCACTGATGTCACATGGACGATTTTAACAATGTCCTTACTACCTTTCTGGGTCTTGAACGTGTCAGTTGTGTTGCTGTCTATGCAGGGTCAGAAGCTCTCAGATTTCATCAAAAATATCTTAATTTGTGTTCTGAGAATGAACGAAGGTATTACGGGTTTGGAACGACATGAGGGTGATTAACGACAGAATTTTCATTTTGAGTGAACTGTCTCTTTAATACTTACCATAAAAAGTTGTGACTATAAGTAGGATAGATACTTTTCAGGTGATTCCCATAATCACACTATTCGCTACAGATTCTTCTCCGCCCACAGACACACTGGTGCTCAGACAACCCACTGAATGCCCCTTAAGCAGACAGCCAACTCCACACCTCACAAGCTAGAAGTGGCACACAAGTGAACCGACGAGCAAACATTCTCTGCTCTGCATGGATGTGAAGAGATCTCGAGACAGTAGCAGTGTCTGCATGTGCATGTGAGTGTGTGTTGATTTGGTTTGGGACTGTCCCCTGCCATTATCTGCTGAATCTATTATTAGAAGCCTTTGTTTTTCGCATACATCCTCCTCTCATACATCGTCGGTGCTCAGAAGAGGAAAATTATTGTACGTCTTTGCTGCGGTTACCCATAATTACATGATATATGTATTTCTAGCTAGTTATTGAGAGAGTGTGTGTGTGTGAGAGAGAAACTACATGGGGGAGGGAAAAATAATAAGTAATGAAGCCTAAAAGAAAAGAAGATCTGTAGTTAATTACCTCTGCCAGCTGTTAAAAAAGAAGAACGTGTATGGCAGAGTTCTTTATGCTGAGAATGAAGATGATATTTGGAAAAATTTCCGAATAAATATTTAGGTGTTTTTACTTGTTTACTATAAGCATAAGTCTCATCACTAAATTTGGTTATTATGCTTAAAGGGATAGTTCACCCAAAAATGAAAACTCTGTCGTTAATTACTCACCCTAATGTCGTTCCAAATTCGGAATACAAATGAAAATATTTTAGATTAATATATTTCTTTTCTTCATAAAATTCTGGTTGAACCACTGATGTCACATGGACTGTTTTAGCGATGTCTTTACTACCTTTCTGGGTCTTGAATGTGTCAGTTGTGTTGCTGTCTATGCAGAGTCAGAAAGCTCTCAGATTTCATCAAAAATATCTTAATTTGTATTTTGAAGATAAATGAAGGTCTCACGGTTTGGACAACCTAGTCTCATGACAAAAACATACCTGGGGGAACTTTTTCGCAAGACGTAAAATACGTACCAAAAAGTGAAATGTCCACTGAGTGGCGCTGAAAGAGTGTAAGTACCCCCCAAACAAAAGCGAATGCGATGTAAAAACGCAATTGCAATCATGCCATTTTAGCTTGTTTTTCAATCTCGCTTCATCGTGAGTAATGTTTTTCACGCGATTTATACCCAAGGATTCCGCATCCTAAATCCAACTGCATGCCACCTGAAGTACCGAGCAAGCTTGTTACATACAGTGTTATGTCTATTTGTGCTCCCCTGTCATGTACACCTAAACTGTAAAAAAATGATTTGTTGAGTCGACTTAAAATGATTTGTTACCCGGGTGCCTAAAAAATTAAAGTTCGTTTAACTCAAAAAAGTTTTGTGAACTTAAAATGTTAAGTTGTACTGAGTGACAACTTATTTGATATTTGAGTTGATTCAACTTAAAATTTTAAGGCAGTTGAGTAACTTACCCAGCTTTTAAGTTTAACAAACCAAATTTTTGGCATCTCGCGATAAAGTTCCCCCAGGTACGTTTTTACAATGAGACCAGGTTGGGTTTGGAACCACATGAGGGTGAGTAATGACAGAATTTTCATTTTTGGGTGAACTATCCCTAAATTATTTTCCAATAACAAAAATACTAATTAAGAACATGTTTTTGCAGTAGGAAAATATGTAGAGTTGTAAAAACTGGAAGGGAGTTAATTTCCTCACAAACAAAATGTTACAAAAAAAAAGGACATTTGCCAATAGGATAAGAGAAACAAAAGCTTTTAAATATGTTTTCCTGGCACAGATTTTGGGGCAGAATGTTGTTGCCAACATTGCATGTAATAAAACATTTCTTCCTCAGTCACACGCTGTCACAACTGTCACACGCTCTCTTTTCCCACACTCTCTCTCTCTCTTCGTCTTCCCTCAAAACACACACATACACACAGAATCTCTCCGGTGTAGTGTGACTGCGTTCGCTTCGAGGGGATATGAGATAGGATGACAAAGTGGATAATCAGACAAAGGCACACAAAGAGAGTTAAAATTAGCCACACTGAACGGGCCATTGATAAATTGGGAAACTAGAACGCCGCTGACACCCTTCTACTAAATGCTCTGGAAAACCCAGCCTCTCTCCTCTCATTTGCATTGTCCCATGCATATCATGCATACACTTGGATATGTCCAGAGTACACGCCTAAAAAGGTTCTTTATTGGCATTGATAGTTCCCTGAAAAACCTTGAACATCCATGGAACCTTTCAAATGCCTTTCAAAATGGTTCTTTTAGGAACCGTTCACTGAAAGGTTCTTTGGGGAACCAAAAGTAGTTCTTCTATAGCATCACCTTTATTTTTGAAAGTGTAAGGGTGTGCAAAACCACTTATTTGTTGTGATATATAATATTATATACTTAGTCACGTGATGAATTCTCAGCATCATTACTCCAATCTTCAGTGTCACATGATCCTTCAGAAATCATTCTAATATGCTGAAAAGATTTCATATTTGTGTTTATTGGCTCTTCCACGTCTTCATTTAGAGATGGTGCTGGTATGTGCGAGTACCGCCACTCTCTTTGTAGTTCAAACACTTGTCTCTCATTATGCTTAGCAGGAAGATCTCCTGCAACGCATCCTCACACTTGTAAGAGTAATGAGGAGAAATGTTCTCATCTCAACATAGTAACATCTCACACCATTTCAGCAGGCTTAGATAAATGATCACACGCTCACATAAAATCCACTGCAGGCGTGGACAAGCTGACAACTACTTCACAGAACAATTGTGATCAATGTAGTCTGATGTTCTTCTCGCACTGTCTTATGAAATGAGTAGATACAAATGTGGCATCCAACAAACATTTCCAACCTGAGCGTTTTCTAATAACACATTTGCCTGTCTAAGCTAATGAATCCAGGCAGTGGGCCTACCTGGCCAGCATGAATCGATACCAATGGATTTGTTTAAATTAGGCCAGCGTGGAGGCTTGGTATGGTGTTCACTATTTCATTCCTGTTAATTCCTATCAGGTTATGTTTGTTCTTTGTTCCATCTTGACTTTTTCACTATTCCTGACAACTTCCGCTCCTTCTCGTCCATTCTTTATTCACTTTACTTCTCTGTCCCCCATACAGTCAGTGAGTTTTTCCTTGCCCTCTAGTCATTTTCTCCCTCTCTGTGTGTTTGCCCAACAGTTGAAGATGGTGAATCTCTCTCTCCTCTAATATTTACTGTGTAGGCTCTTGGGGAGGTATAGTTCAAGCTTTCGGGATTTAGCCCAGTCGTTTTACGCACTTCCGCTCACGTTTTTTTCTCCCTCTCTCATTCTGCTCGCGGTAAAGGACTGATCTGGGACAGACGGTCTCCCTTGCGCTCTGGCCTACTTCAGCTCTGTCCTTTCTCTCTCACCTCCCCAAACTCTCGCTTTCCTCTTTTCCACTTTCCATCTGCTTCTCCCTCTTTTGCCCTGAGTGTGTCTCTCTTTGGCGTAAAGGGCTGATGACTAGTGTTGGGAAAAGTTACTTGTGAAACTAAAACATGACAATGTTACAAGAAGTTGTTACATTGTTAGTTTTGAGAACTTTTTCTCACTGACAGCTGACTGAGACTCTGTCTACATCACAGTCGAAGTGCTCTGCTTGGCTTACAGATGTTTTTTTTTTAAACATTAAAATGCTTCTAATTGTGTTTGGACAAGTGTTTCTCCACTGACACATTTTGTGTCACATACAGGCTGTACTGCGAAAAGTGCACACTGATTGTCATGATAACAACGGCAGTGTATTTTGGCCGCCATACCTGCAGGCTCAAGGACAGAATAGATCCACTGCAACTCTGAGGCATCACCCAAAAACAGAGTTCAGCTGGATTTTTCTTAAGAACAAAGCTTTATTTTCGTTTAGCAGCAGCATTTGAAGTTTTTTTGTAACACAGATCTCACTGTGGGTTGAAGGAAACTGTGCCAAGCTCAGTGCATCAGCAAGTACATTTGTATGCATATTAAAAGTTCTTCTTCTGACTAAAACAATATTTTTAGGACATTATATGAACACTTTAGTGCTTCTAAAATTGCACTTTTTTTTGCAAACATACACTGCCAGTCAAAAGTTTTTGAACAGTAAGGTTTTTTTTATGTTTTTAAGAAATCTCATCTGCTCACCAAGCCTGCATTTATTTAATCCAAAATACAGCAAAAGCAGCAATACTGTGAAATATTTTTCCTATTTAAAATAAGTGCTATCTATTTGGATATATTTTAAAATGTAATTTATTCCTGTGATCAAAACTAAATTTTTAACATCATTACTCCAGTCACATGATCCTTCAAAAATCATTCTATTATGCTGATTTGCTTTTCAAGAAATATTTATTATTATTATTATTATTATCAATACCAGTATAAACATCAAATATACCAATATCAATATTAAAACCGTTGAGTACATTTTTTTTCAGGATTCTTTGATGAATAGAAAGATCAGCATTCATCTGAAATAAAAAAGCTTTTGTAACATTATACACTATACTATTCAAAAGCATGAGTCGTTTGACAATGGAGGACATTTATAATGTTACAAAAGATTTCTGTTTCAGATAAATGCAGTTCTTCTGAACTTTCTATTCATCAAAGAAACCTGAAAAAATTCTGCTCTGCTGTTTTCAACATAATAATAATAATACATGTTTTTCGAACAGCAAATCCGAATATTAGAATGATCTCTGTAGGATCATGAAACTGGAGTGATGATGCTAAAAAGTCAGCTTTGAAATCGCAGGAATAGATTACATTTTAAAATATATTCAAATAGAAAACAGTTATTTTAAGTAGTAAAAGTATTTCAAAATGTTACTGTTTTTGCTGTACTTTGGATCAAATTAATGCAGACTTGGTGAATAAAAGAGAGTTCTTTAAAAAACATTGAAATTCTTACTGTTCAACAAGTTTTAATGTCTGTTGTTTTAAAGTGCCCCTATTATGCCACTTTTAAAGTTCCTAATATTGTTTTGGGAGTCTTTCACAACAGGTTTACATGCAAACAACGTTTTGTTTTCTCAAAATCAGCTCATTTTCCAGCGATTCTCAAACGATTCATTTAAAGCAGTTCAAAGATTCAGTCTCTCTAAACCCCTCCTTTCTGTGAGCCTGTTCTGCTCTGATTGGTCAGATGACCTGGCCAGTTGCGATCAGTCTACCACATTCAGCGCATGTCAGAAACGATATGCTCGTTGTTACAGTTCCGTATTTAAACGATAGAAAATATAATCATGTATTATTAATTGTACTTACAGGTTGTGATTCAGTGGAACCAGCTGGTTCAAATAAACTGGGTACTGAGCCATCTTTAAAGAGCAAGTGTTTGTGAATCCCGCATTGAACTCTCTAAGATTAGAGAAGCAGTCGTCAGTAAATTGACATGTTTGAAAACAGGTCAAGTTGTTCGCGGCCAGCCAGCGTAGAGCATAGGTGCGTTACACAGTGATGTGTAGACATCACGGAAGTAAGATTTGAATGACTAATGATTTGTTCAGGCTGTTCAGAGTCCATTCTTTTCCTTTGGGAGACAATAACTTTATTTATCATGCACTTTCAGCTTTGCAGATTGTTTGCATTCAAATACAGCTACATTACACACATGCATAAAAGGCACTATTGAAAATAGCATGACGGGGACTTAAAGCTGGTCTTTTCAGGAGAGGAGGTTGATGTGTTCAGTAGTTTTTGACTGCTGGAGTGGGACAGGTGTCATGTACTCTGGTCGTATCTGGCTTTGGCAGAACTAGAGTGTTGTGCCAAAGCCACCTTGCACTGACAGAGCTCTTTCCCCTTGTGACTGATAAAAGACCCAAACACACGTCCTGCTGTTGAGATTGGTCTAGCACTTTGGAAACTCAAACAGAGCCAGTGTGAGATGGTGTCTATATCGGTGTGAGCACAGGTCATTGAGGTGTTTCTCACAGCAGTGGTTGAGCGTGTGTATGCACGTAAGTAGAACAGAATCCCACTGCTGAATCTCAGAGGACAGCGTCACTCTCTGTTCCTCTCTCTCGTTTTCTTTCAGTCACTTTCTCTCTCGATTTCCCCCCATTGCTTCACTGCAAAAATGCAAGAGAAAATGTGGTTGCAGTAATGCAGTTGCATTCTGCCGTTCTCCTTCCTTCCCGCTCACTGCATGAGGATACACTCATTCATGCCAATTGATTTGAGCGATTGGCCAGAGTCTCCTGCACTTCTGTGGACCGGATCCCAGTGTATTAGTGCTAATTGCACCATTGAGAGGGAAAGAGGGATGCAGCAAAAGAGGGGGAGTGGGGCATGAATTTTCCCAGCAGTCACCAGTGCATCATCAAAGTACAGCTATTTTTAGACTCGGAAGCAGTGGTGGTGAGCCGGTCGGCCCAGAACAGCAGTTTTAAACTGCCGTGGCAGTGCATTACGCCCCATATTGACTTTTCAGACGGTTTCGCTGCTTATGCACATTTAAGTGTTGATGTTCAGGTTCAGTAAGATGACTCTTAGGAGTAGCCTATATGTAATACTCCATATCAAGGGTTTTCAAACTGACGTCCACTACTAGGGTGTCCGTGAAAAATTTCACAGAGAAAAGAATCACTTAAGTAAGGATGGCCTACAAGATGGAAAATATATGAAATGCAAATTAGAATAAGTTGAATGATGGATGTAGGGCTGCCCCCTAATAATCGACTAATGTTCGTTGACGAGAAGAGGCTTGGTTACCAGAAAAATCTTTAGTCGAGGGCAGCCCTAGATGGATTCATGGAATTTCCTACTAAATCAAACCAGAAAACTCAGAATTATTGACTTGGGCTAAGGCAAGAACATGTTTTGAACACTTTATGTATTTTGTTGGTTTCCTGCAAACAAACAAACGAACAATAAATAAATAATCATCAAATCAAATAAACCTTGATTAAAAAAACAATAAAAACAAATTTAATTACTTATTGTCATCAAAAAGTTTAAAAGCCCCTGCTCTATACAGTATGATGCCCACTACTAAAAACCAGGATTTTTTTTAAATCACCCTCTTAACAACCTTTTCTTTTGAGGAACCGGGTTCCCACTGTCTGGAAAACCTGGATATATGAGGTAGCCTATTATCCTCAAAAGTTGATATGATTCTTCAGGGTCTTAATAAAAAGTCTATAACATACTTTGGTTAAAATTTGTCATTGGTAGTGTAAAGCAACACCCATTTTACCCTGTCAAAAACAGCTCTGTTTAGAGCAAGCCGTTTCGGTGCATGTCCCTTTAAATGCTAATGAGCTCTACTCACCCTGCCCCTATCTTCCATGGGATGGGAAGCCGTTCTCTGAGAGACTGTAAACTGTAGCTGCAGAACTTGCTAACTAGCACATAGGAAAGGCAATTTGCAAAGATTTATAAAAACCCTTATACATAGACGCATTTAGATGCATTTGCGGGCGCATTCCCTTCAAAAACAAAAGTAATCCACTGCGTCTTTATTGGCTCCGATGTCTGTAGTAAATGACGACTGCTATGATCATTATTACATCCAACAACAAAACACCTGAATGGCTTAGGAGACATTCTTGTCTACCACTGCTCCGGTGTCAAAACAATGATGGACTGTTCACAGCTCACTCAGAGCGGGTCTAAGTTAAAATGCCAGTGTCAATCAAACAATCGTGGAAGCGGCCTGTAAAGTACTACGTCATTCTGCCAGAAATCTGAGAATGGCTTGATCTGAGAACGGGGATCTTATTTATAGAGATTTTTAAAAAAGCACTGGGTGGATTTTTATCATTGTATGGTGGTTGGGTACACAGACTGCCAGCACACATTTATGTTCAAACAACATGTAAAAGTGAATTTCGCATCCGATGATCCGATTTCTAGTCTTAGAAAAGTTATGTAGATTGTTTTTTTATAATGAATATACATTTTTCTAGTTATTCCAAGCTCTAAAATATTTTATTTGGCAGAAATTTTGAGTAAAAACATTTTTAAAAACCTTTCTCCACTAAGTAAATCATGAACTCCTGGAAAATTCATTTAAAAAAGTGGGAGCCTTGAAAACATTCAGCTCTTAAAACATTTGGAAACCTGAAATTTAATTTACAGAAGCTGTGAGAGTTGGACCTTCTAATATAGTTGTGGAAAATGGGGAACCTTGGAGTTGAAAAGGTTGAAAACCACTGCTGTGTAAACATACGATCACTGACTGACTTTTTTTTAACCCAACGGCTAGTATACATTTGTTCATATTATTGACAACAACGGCCTCTGAAGCCTTTTAAGGGTGCAAATATTTCACCAAACATTTTTCTCATTATACATAATCCCATTCAGTCTCATCAGTGAACCATGTCAGGCAAATGGACAAACATGTTTAACTTGTCTTTTTGTGTCAGCTGATCAAAACTGCAGTGAAGATGAGCTACAGTGTGTTAGTGTTTGGCTAAGACGCGCTCATCTTCATTCAGAGGGATTATGCTGCTGAGACCTGCTTAATGAAGACGGGAGACAATCCATTACTCATGAATACTTCTGCATAAAATCACATTGTTTGCAAAATCATATAGTTGCACACAAAACCTGTTGTAATCCAGCCACGCTTGCTTTTCTTCAGTTGTATAACACAGCCGATGCTTCTGATGAGAATATCAGTGTGCAAAAATGGCTATGGCTCACCCCTGCAGATCCTCGAAGACTGAATTCCATTAAGGGAAAAGACGCCATCCGGTCTGTTTATTAGGAGCGTGTTTTAGCGTTGCGCTGAACAGATTAACTCCGTGTGTGATCCACGGCATTGGTTGATGAAAAGCTCGTTGGAGGCCGGTGATGCATGCCTGCTATCCTTCAGTCTCAGCTCATCTATTGCAAGTCTAATGGGTACATACTTCAGCTCACAGCGCTAGATGTCTAGCAGCTATGCTAAACTTGCAAATGTAGCTCCTCATACGCCAACGGTTTTGGCTCAGTTTATCAGTGTCAGCCGCACACAGACCATCAATCAACCTTCAGCTTAGCTGCGGTGGCAGTGTCAGCTCAAGTCAACAACTAGATCAATAGGCTTTTAGAGCCGTCCTTCTCTTCAGTCATGTCCTTTTTTAGGTTAATGTTGCACTGTGAGTTGACATTAAGTTCTATGAAGTCACCAGTTATTTTGTGTAGCTAGTTACATTTATGAATGTTTTTAGCATTTTCTGGGTACTTAAAGGAATAAATCACCCAAAAGTGTAAATTATGTTATCATTTACTCACCCTGTTATGCCCACTTTTACAAGATGTATTATAAACCTCAGGTGTCCAGAATGTGTCTGTGAAGTTTCAGGTCAAAATACACCACGGATCATTTATTATATCGTTTTAAAAATGCCTATTTTGAGCATAGACTGTAAAAAATATGGACGTAGTGTCCGTGACGTCACCCGTAGGTTTCTGAAGAGCATTTTTGAAGCTCTTAGTGGGCGGGAGTCGGCCGTCGCCATCTTGGAATCGCGTCACTGCACGTCACTCCCGGATAATCGAAAATGGGCAAATAGGCGGGACGTGGGTTGAGCTGGTTGCTGAAACCACGCCCGCCTAGCACGACGGCGGTGACAGCAGCGGCAATCCACCTGTCACTCAAGTGGCCACGCCCTAAATTATGCAGGACTTTAAGGCTTAATATAAATTAAACGGATGAGTTATAAAAAAAAATTCACCCCCTCACAGTTGACATGAAGGGTAAGATTAGCTATATTGACCAAAACCACTTTTTGAACCAGGCTGTAAACATTTTTTTCTGCTGTGAAGTTGGCCATTTTAACATGGGGAGTCTATGGGATTGACTCCCTTTTGCGGTCAGTCGATGAATTGCAGTTTTAGTCACTTCCGTGTTGGCTTCAAGAGGGAGACCGGGAGGTTGCCGCTTGATTTTGAGTGGAAGAAGAAACAGGCCATGTCTCTTTAAATGCAAATGCCCTCTTTTCCAGAATAGGACTGTGCCTTTACAGCTCCTATCTCAGATTTCTGCCAAAAACATCTGTTTGGTTTTGATTATCAAGTATATTGCGCTGAAATCATGCGTTTTAGAGCCATATCAGTTTAAATTTCTGATATTTGTTTTTCTGGACGCACACATCTGAAGAACGCGATCAGGAAGCGGCTGTCACAGGGCATGTGAGTACTAAAAGTTCTCTTTCCCACACAGGTTTAAGTTAAAAACACACAGGAGATACAAAAACACAGCTGGTTATGGCTGTGAAGGTAAACAGCTGGGAAAGAAATAGCATGTTTATATTATATCGTTGTATTAAGTGACAGCAGCGTAATATACAGTACGTATACTGGTGTTTGGGTCTACGCTATTAATATTACCCAAACAATAAAATAAAAGCAGAAAATCACCAACTGCTCTGGACTGGATAACGTCAATAGCTTTAATAAGACGACGTTTCTTATTTGAATGCTGCTTTTGAATGCTCCGGCGTGAAGATAAACATGATGGATTGTGTGCGCTGTTTATTATTTGTAGAGATAAAAAAGCAGCAGGTGGATTTTATCATTAGAATTGGTTGTGTGCACACTGCAAACACACATTTAAGTTCAAACTACATGTAAAAAGTGTATTTTTCATAATAGGTGACCTTTAAGTTGTTCCAAACCTGTATAAACACACACAAAAAAGATGTTTTGAAGAATATTGGTAACCAGACAGTTAACCGTAGCCATTGACTTCTGAAGTTTTGAAAATACTATGGAAGTCAATGGTTACCATCAACTGTTTGCTGAACAACATTCTTCAAAGTATCTTCTACAGCAATAGAAAGAAATGTAACAAGTTTGGAAAAAGTGGAGGGTTTTTTTTTGAGCTATCCCTTGAAATGCACAACAAATATTTCTATATAGCCTCTGAACTTTACATATTTAGTATCACCATGAGTTTGGCTTCATTAGGCAAGTTTTGGTAGTCACTGGACTTTATACAGGGCTGAGAAATGCATATTGACTGTAGAACATTTTTCAATGACGTCAAAATGCCACTTTTGAAATTTTCAGGCTGTCCAGGACCCTGGGAGCACTGTTAATATGTGTTTTAAATGATTAGTTCACTTCCAGGATTAAAATAAAAAGATGTTTATGTCTTTCTTTCTTCAGTCAAAAGAAATGTGAAGGTTTTTGAGGAAAATGTTCTAGAATTTTTCTCCATATAGTGGAACTCAATAGAGATCAATGGGTTAAAGGTCCAAATTGCAGTTTCAATGCAGCTTCAAAGAACTCTACACCATCCCAGCTGAGGAATAAGGGTCTTATTTAGCGAAATGATCGGTCTTTTTCTAAAAAAAAAAAAAAAAAAATGTATATACTTTTTAACCACAAATGCTAGTCTTGCACTAGCTCGACTTCATATTACGTAGTCATGTTGGAAAGGTTGTGTGTGATGTAGTACCGACCCAGTGTATACAAAGCGAACGTGCAAAGAAAGTCAGACACCTTAAAAAAAAAAATGGTAAAACAACAATGACGGAGGAGAAAATGAGATGGCGTTTTCCTGCCCTACTTTTTTGAACCGAAGTACACAGACAAAGAACTAACCGTGTGTGACCTTTCCACGTGATTACGTAATGCGTGAAGTTGTAGACGCGCATTAGTAGTTCAAGAGAAGCATTTGTGGTTAAAAAGTATATAATTTTTTTTTTTTTTAAATTACCATTCACTTCACTAGATTAAAACCCTTATTCCTGCAGTTTGGACTTTTAACTCGTTGATCCCCATTGAAGTCCACTATATGGAGAAAAATCCTGGAATGTTTTCCTCAACCTTCTTTTTGACTGAAAAAAGAAAGACATGAACACCTTGGATGACATGGAGGTGAGTAAATTATAGGAAATTTTAATTCAGGAGTGAACAAGCTAATTGTTATTTTATTTTATTATTTTATTATTATTTATTTTAGGCAAGGTGTTGGCTTGTGTGTTTTTTTGTTTGTTTTTTTTAAGAGGAATGGACAGAAAAACAAAAACAGACTCAGAACAGTTCTTCTTTCACCGAAACAGGTGCGTGTTCAAGCCTATAGCTATTAGCCTGAAGAGATGAGCAATATGCGGTGGCATAAATTATAAGAAAACAAGAGCCCATCTGTGCACTTGCATCAAGTTTTAACAAACACTAGTTTTGAGTCATATTTTACACATCTTGTTATGAACACGAGGTAGTGACCTACCTGTTGGTATCTGCAGATTTATTATGTGTAGCACACAGTTGTCAACCATCAGTTGCAATAATAGGCATAAATGACTCAAGAGTGTCATGATGCACATTATTATTATGTGGCTCTCTGGAATTCTTGGTCTGTCACAACAGATGTCTCTCAGGTATTTCGTATTATTCGCCATTATGTATTCACCGCTCATCTGAGTAAGTGAAACCGGCACTACTTTGATGTTTCTCATATCATGCTCATTTCATACAAATGAAACTGCTGTGGCCTGGCGTCTTAGTTATCAATTGCAGTGAAAATGACCTCAGACAACTTCAGTATTAATATTACTGTAATATTGCTGCAGACTGCTCAGAGTCAGGGTCCTAATAACTTTTTACACTTTAACCACTTCAAAAGAGTTTTAAATTGGAAACCCTAGCGCCTTTAAATGGTTTTAGAATTCGGGTCAAAAGCAGTCATTTTCTTTACATGTCATCCTTTGTTTTTGTTGTAATGTTCTGCCGTCAAAAACATTGACATTTAAATCCAACCAGATAAAATCATACTATTTTGAAAAAGAAAAAAACAGAAAAAGACAGAATTACTGTAATGCCCTCTCATATTGCAGCAATGTGATGGTGTGTCCTCAGGTGTGTCAGAGCGGTTATATTGCCCTCACTATGTGCTCGGTCATCCGTTCATCCCATTTATAAGCGATTATGGTGAATGAGCCAGACTCTCATCCACACCAGGATCCTAGTTTTGATCCTCTTCTAAAGCTTGTGCGGAGCTGTAAGCCTTATACAGAAAGCTGTGGGTGGGTCAAGCAGGCAGACAGGCATCTGGAGGCTGCGTATTCGGCTTGCGATGATGGATTCAGGATAGATTGGTGTGATTGGCTGAAGTGGCTGTGTGCATTAATAATGGAGGCGCTGCTGGTTGTATTTATAGTAACAGTGGAGGGTGGCGATGCTGTGAATGGGGAATGATATATGACAGAACCTCCCTAACTACTCAGCCGCCCGCCCGCTTGCCTGCGAGGCCGGCGTATGAGTGGACGCCAATTGCCGTGACTAACAGCTGCAGAAGTAGCGGGCGGAAGAGTCCTGGAGTCATGCATGTACACTGATAGACTTTGACGCACACAAACAAACATAAACTTGCAACTTTCAGTGCTCCATTTAGCTGAAAACATCTTTTCCTTTGACGTATCTGAAGTTCTGTCCAAACAGTTAAAGAAATATTTCATTTGTGGCACGGGAAAGAAGAAATTGTTGAATAAAGTTGTTATTTTTGTTTTCTTTGTGCACAAAAAGTATGCTCGTAGCTTTGTAAAATTACGGTTGAACCACTGATGTCACATGGGCTATTTTATCAATGTCCTTTAGGCCTTGGTAGTTGTGTTGCTGTCTATTTAGGGTCAGAAAGCTCTTGGATTTCATCAAAAATATCTTAATTTGTGTTCTGAAGATGAACGAAGGTCTTACTGGTTTGGAACTTATGGTAATTAATGACAGAATTTTCATTTTTGGGTGAACTATCCACAGCTTTTCTCACAGACTCAATGGATGAACTTATTTTTCCCTATTATCAAGGCGTAAGACTTTACTTCTGGCTTCTTTCAGCATAAGGTCAGTGTTGTTGGCTCTTCAGACTCTGTCCAGGTGGTCACTCTTATGTCATACGTTTTGCAGATTCTCCAGAGCTTTGGTAATTATGAAAGAAGACTACATAATGAAGGCCATAATCATCACATTAACATTTGAAAGCAGAAAGCTTTCACACTAGACAGGATTGATTTCATTCACATCCCTCAAATGCATTATTGCCAGATTATTGCTTTATTTTCAAATCAGCCATGGACCATTGACTGCAGCACCCTAATTGATCGCCGTCTTAGAGATTAGAGCAAAGAACGAGCATTGCTTGTGTTGTCTCCATCAAAAGAGATTATTGGAAAGTGATTTTACAGAATCAATAATATTAAGCTATACTAAATATGTTCACAATGCAGTCAGGAGATTCAGTAACATTGCTTTTGTACTCCACCTCATCAAACAGATGCTAAATCCCAAGCCTGCTCGCAGCGTAATTACTCTTTAAATTAAAAATTATCATGCCTGCCATTCTTCAGAAATTTTTGACACAGGTTGCAGTTGTTTCTTCATGCATCTCTCTAAATGTAATCAAAAAAACGTTGTTGTGAAATGGCACTTTTATCATTTCAGTCATACGCATCATTTAGCATTGTCCTGGGAGCGCGTATCCCTACGTTTCCTCAAGCGTAATGCGCAGTTTTGCGTGACAGCTGTGGATTTGGAATCATGTGAAAGCTGGAGGAATGCTAAGTGCTTTTCTGTTCTTTTTACTGCTTTGAATCATTTAAAATGCAAACACAATTAGGAGGTGAAGCGCGCACACGTATTGTCGAAGCCGAGGGGCCTGGAGGAAAGGGAGGAGAAAGAGAAGTGCTGTTTGAAGTGTTTCCATATTGATTGGCCTATATAGAATAGATTAGCATGATATAAAGACGATTCCTTGCCTGTTGGTTTTCCCTTTTCATCCACAGTTTGAACGTGCAAAGTCAAGTTTAATCTTCAGCTTCTTCTCTCTGTTTTCCATCTGACATTCTCCACTAAAATTAATGAGAATATCAAGGCTTCTGTCATTAACTATCAAAGGAAGAAGCTTTTAGAGGCAGTAGTTAGTGTATGTTAACGAATAATGATTAATGTACATAAAAAAAAACATGTAGTTGAGATAAAAGCCTCATCTCATCTCTTTTTATGTTTAACTCTTTATGCATAGATGCTAAGCTAATGACTTTGAATGCACTGAGAATTTGTGGAATGAGGGCTTTAATGTGCTCATGCACAAATAAAGGTTCTTTATTGGCTTTTTGTGGTTCCATGTAGAACTTTTAACATCCATGGAACTTTTCCATTCCACAAAAGGCTTTTATAATGGAAAAACAGTGCTTCATATAGAGGAATTTAATGGTGCCCCAAATTTGAACTCCCAAAATGCAGTTCAAATGCTGCTTCGAACGACCTCAAATGCGATAATCCCAGCCGAGGAAGAAGGGTCTTATGTAGTGAAAAGATCGGTTATTTTCATTAAAAAAATACAATTTATATACTTTTTAATGTCAAACGCTCATCTCGTCTCGCTCTGCCTGAACTCTGTTTTTTTCCGGTTCATGACAGTTAGTGTATGTTGAAAAACTCCCATCTCATGTTCTCCCTCAACTTCAAAATCGTCCTATATCGCTGTTTTACCTTTTTTGTTAAGGGTGTTTGATCTTCTTTACAAGCTCACTTTGCAGAGACTGGGACGGTACTTCTGTAGTGATGTAGGTGACTTTGAAATTATTTTTGAAGTTGAGAGCGAAAATACGATGGGAGTTTTTCGACATACCCTAACTGTCTTGAACCAGAATACACCGAGTTCAGGCAGAGCAAGACAAGACGAGCGTTTGAAGTTAAAAAGTATTTAAATTGTATTTTGTTCTGCTCGATAAGACCCTTCATCCTCAGCTAGGATTATTTACAACCACATTTGGGATCGTTTAAAGCTGCATTTAAACTGCATTGTGGAAGTTTAAACTCGGGGCACCATATCAGTCCATTATAGTCCATTAATTTTGTTGCTAATGATTTTATTTGTGTGATAACAGCCTAAAATGTCTTATTATTAAGTGACTTTATTGATTAAATATAAGAATTTGACACAAAAGATAATGCACACTTTCAGAAAAAAAGAATGGCTTTATAAAGGTTAAAAAATGCCCACAAAAGGTAAAAATCACTTTAAACTGGTTTGAAAATATGTTTAATTCTTCTTTGCTTAGTGATTGTTTGACCAGAACACGAGAGCACCCGAACAGAAGTTAGAATGCATCATGGTGGTGCTCAACAGTTACCCAGGAAAAAGGTGGATAGTCATGTTCTATGGTTTCCAGAATATATAATACAGTGGAAATCTAACGAAGAGAGCATGCTAGAATGTCTGTCAGATTGTGCCTTTAACGTGCCATTGATGTTTTATGGTGGTCATGTCATTTTGAAGGCTGGCAGGAATATTTATTATTGATTACGGTGAAGGTGGTTAGAAAGCTGCCCACAGAATTCCTTCAAATACCAAGCAGCTTCATTTTCTCAAGAAGAGTGCTCTGATATCTGTGACACCAGCTCCACATGTAATATTGACATTGCCTTTTAAATGTCAGACTGCTATAATTGACCTAATATGACACGTCTTCACAGTATTTTATGCTCAGATGGTGGAACAAAAAAAGAAAGCTGACAAATGACATTGTTTAGATTACTAAGCACAATACAATAGTTTTCAAAATTGTACAAAATAATCATTTTAAATTATGGTAAATAAAGACCATATCGTGAAATTAAATAGTGGAGGAATAAGCAATGGAAGGTACAATGAAGAGTATAGTACATAGTATAGCTTGTATAATAGCCGACATGTCCTTTCTGTCATTGTCAGTTTGTAATACCTAAATGGGGTGGTTTTAAATTGATGGATGAAGTTTTGATACCGCAACTCAATCTGTCAAATCCCAGTGAGGAAGATGGTGTGTGGTTGGTTTGAAGCCTTTAATATTAGAAAGTGACAGCAGTTTGTATAGGTCTGTCTGATGGATGGCTCAGCAGGTCACAGCATGTGTGTTTATGTGCGTGTCAAAGCACTTTCCTACAAAATAGGGCATTTTCAACAAATGTTTACTGAAGAAAGGTGCCTTAATATGTATTTATTTAAATAAAGTAAATTAATTTCTATTTATTTTATATGTTAAACTAAATGTACATGTTTATATCATGTTTATATCAAAATATACAATTTCTGCTATTTTTGTAATTTTATAGTAGCATAATTAACACCAAAATTAAGTTGCCAGTATTTACATCAAATTATTAGTTTAATTAAATGAAAATAAATTATTTTTAAAATTATTAAAATTGTACATGTTTTTCATTCAATATTACAATATCTGGACAAAAAGACATGAGAAAATGAGAAACAATGGTCATTTTTTTAAATGTGAGAAAATCATGCACTAACAGGGATGCTAAACATGTCATGTTTGGTGAGTAAAATGAGTTTATATTTTTACTACAAGGAATTGAGTATTTATTTGATTATTCGATTAATGTCAAAGTTATGAAAATGTTGTATTATTTATTGTATGACGCAGTCAACAATGTCAGTAGTTGTAAGGTAGGGATACGACTAACTTGTTCCGGTAACACATTAATACAGGGAAAAATTCTCACTATTAACTAGTTGCTTATTAGCATGCTTATTATTAACATATTGGCTGTTTATTAGCACTTATAAAGCAGATATTCTGCATGACCATATTCTACCCCTGTTGAAAAAAACCCCAGCATATTCTGGTTAGGTATTTTTTGAAGAATGGCAGCTGGTTTGAGCTGGTTTAAGCTGGTCCTGAGCTGGTTATAAGTTGGTTATGAGCTGGTTTAAGTTGGTCATGTGGAACTAACTCCTGTTTAGGACCAGCTTAAACCAGCTCAAACCAGCTGCCATGCTTCAAAAATACCTAACCAGCATATGCAGGGTCATAACAACTATCTTACTATTAATAAGCAGCAAATTTGGAGTTTATTGAGACAGAAGTCATAGTTAATATTTGGGTAATGTTAGGGTCACCCTCTAAAAGTCGACTAACCATTAATCGACGAGAAGAGACTTAGTCAACCAAAATTTTTTATTAGTCGCTTAGTCGCAGAAAAAAAATCCACAGGAAGTGGCGAAGTGGCGCAGTCCGTGACAGACAGATCATTAATGGCTGGTCTATGGGTTAATATAGTACATCGGGCAGGGCATACAAATGCTCACCTATTCATTCATCAACCTCAAATATGGCTTTTCATCTGAAAGAGGTATGTAGTAGTAACTTTACATGACAGCTCAGTCTAATGTTAACCTAGAAAAATGTGCACTGTTAAAGTGTCTGTGTGGAGTGTGGAAGCTGAATAGTAGTGCGCTCACTGCATGACAGATGGAGGCGCCAGTACGCTCACTTGCTCTTAAAATTCTCCATCATTTTTGGTTATACAGATAAAAGTAATACATCTTTCGAATTTGTAAAGACTCTGTTTATTTGTGTAAACTCAAAATAACAACAAAGCGTTGTGCTTTTGTAAAATAACTTTAATGAATGCAAACAGGATGTGCTTTCTGCCGTCTCAATCTCTGTGAACTTGAGTGTGAAACTTCGAAACTCTGTATACTTGCTATGCGGACATGAAAAATATATCTATCGAGAGTGAAATGTCTACTTGTAAATGAACCAATTCAAATAGAAAAGAAACATTTTATGTAGATTATGTAATCCGTATAAAACATGCAAACAGGCGCATCAATACCGTCAGAAATGACAAGTCAGTGTCACCGACTTCATCTCTTAAACTGAAAGCAAAGAAAGTGCCAGTTTATCAGTAAATTATTAAAATGTTAATGCAGCTTCTCTGCTGTTTTTCCCAGACACATTCATAATTATTATATCTGCCGGTGTGCTGTGCCAAGCTTTTTTTGTGCGCTTGAGCGCTTATTAGGCTATGTAGGCAATTAAAGGCTCATAATTATGATTTATATGGTATATTACTAAATGTGCGACTAATAGTCAACTAATGCTTATAGAAGTCCACTTCCAAAACAAAGATTCACATATAATGTACTCATCCCCTTGTCATCCAAGATGTTCATGTCTTTCTTTCTTCAGTCGTAAAGAAATGATGTTTTTTGAGGAAAACATTTCAGGATTTTTTTCCATATAATGGACTGATATGGTGCCTTGTTTTTGAACTTCCAAAATGCAGTTTAAATGCGACTTCAAACGATCCCAACTTCAAAAATCATTTCAAAATCATCGCTGCAGAAGTACTGTCCCAGTCTTTGCAAAATGAACATGCAAAGAAGATCAAACACCCTTAACAAAAAAGATAATGAGATGGGAGTTTTTTGACATACCGTAACTGTCATGAACCGGAAAAAAACAGTCCAGGCAGAGTAAGACAAGACGAGCATTTGACATTAAAAAGTATATAAATTGTATTATTTTTATGAAAATAACCGATCGTTATGCTAGATAAGACCCTTCTTTCTCGGCTGGGATCATTTATAACCGCATTTGGGATCGTTTGAAGCCGCATTGAAACTGCATTTTGGAAGTTCAAAATCGGGGCACCATAGCAGTCCATTATATGGAGAAAAATACTGAAATGTTTTCCTCAAAAAACATAATTTCTTTACGACGGAAGAAAGAAAGACACGAACATCTTGGGTGACAAGGGGGTGAGTACATTATATGTGAATCTTTGTTTTGGAAGTGGACTTCTCCTTTAAAACGAATGGCTATTATCGACCAGAAAAATCTTTAATTGAGGGCAGCCCTAGTTAATATTGAGAATTGGACCTTAAAATAAAGTGTGACCTTGTTTTTTACTCAGAAACCGGGAGTAAATTTTAATTATTTACAAAGGAACAGCAAGTAACACATAGAATTAAATATGAAATTGTTAAGCAAAAAGACTTAAATAGTATATTCTTCCAAAACATAATCCAATAATCTTTGTTTTATTCACAACTTAAAAAAAAAAAATTATACAGTGTGGGATTTGTGCCTCTACTGCTTTAAAAAAGTTGTGAAACACCAAAGTGAACTGTATTCGTAGGAAGTGTCATAATCTTTCCCATTTTTTTTTCATTACCGTATCACTGCTCAGTTTGGCCTGTGTTTTTGGAATTGAATTTTGACATCTGGAGTGCTTGTGTAAATTGCACTTTCGCAGAGAAAGAGAGAGCATGTACTTGTCGGAGTGCAAGCTCCACTGATCCAGCTTCTTCCCACCCTCCCTCTCCGCCATCTCTCTGAAACAGACACACGGAGACATTTTAATCCTGTGTTTGCCCATTCAAATCCCTCTGACGGCTGTATCATCTCTAAATATGTCCGTCACAAAATGCCAAGTCAGCTTGGCGTGCACCTGAGGAAGCCGTGGCAAAGCAGCGGTGTGGCCTGTCAGGAAGCCGCAGCCTGAACCGCTGCAATTCTGTCAAACACCGTTAGTCGGAGGAAGCCCTCAGGCCACGGTGATGACACATCGCCACACAGCACTGTCTCACACACAGTAAACCAGTTTTATTTGACATGTTAATACAGCTATGATTTACCCAAGTATGTCATCATATTTTTGTGGAGTATTAGTTTGCGGTAAAATCAGTTTGGACTCTTGAGAATTTATTCTCAAATGTGCCAGTTGTGTTTCCAATTGCAGTCTGAGAGGAATTTTCAGTTTTGTTTTTAATACTCTCAAACGCATTTATTTGTAAATCAAATACTCCACCTCGAGATCAAATAACGAGATTTATCTCGTAAAGAGCTATTGCACAGAAATGATTAAAATATTAGTACTAATGAAAAAAGATAAAGACTCCGCAAAATACACAATCAAACCTTCAGCTAGCGTTTAAGGGATTTATGGGAAACTTCTCAATAATGTAGCAGTTTATCGTTCATTCCAGTCTTTTCTGAGATTTATCTTTCTCTTTGATTTACCTCAGACTGTCAAGAGTACATTTCAGTTGTCTTTTTTTTTTGAATGCAGCTGTCTGAGTTTTAATTTTTAATAGCCAAACCCCCCCAGACTAAGAAAACCCTTTTTTCACTCTGCGGTGTTGATTTATTGTGGGCATATGATGTGTCTGATCCTTTTGTTAGCTGTTACGATAGCTTACATAGGATTTATTAAGCTCTTCCTAGTTGTATTGTGTAATCTGTGTCCATTAGCTCTGTTTTTAACACAAACCTCAATGCATTAGTTCGGAAAACCTACACGCTGACCACAACAGCTGAGTCAGTGAAGCCTTTGTGGACCGCACAGATCCAAAGCGTCCTGTTTTGCTAAAGTTCGCTTGAGGGTGTCTTTTCAGACATGCAGGCAAGAAAAAGAAAGGCCAGGAGAGTTTATTGACAAATATAAGAGGAGGTAGTTTGATTGCGTAACATAGTCGTGTTATTTAACAAGTAAACTTTAATGCAGTTATTTTGTCTGTTCGCTTTGCTAAAGACAAATAGAAACTGAATTTATTTATGCAGGGCACCTCCCACACTGCCAACTAACTCATCACATATTCATGAGACAAGTGGATAAGATTAATTGGACTAGAGTTGGAATCTAGAGGTTATTAAAGGAGATGTTCACTTCCAGAACAAAAATGTACAGATAATTTACTCACCCCCTTTTCATCCAAGATGTTCATGTCTTTCTTTCTTCAGTCGTAAAGAATTTACGTTTTTTGAGGAAAACATTTCAGGATTTCTCTCCATATAGTGGACTTTTGTGGTGTCCGTGAGTTTGAACTTCCAAAATGCAGTTTAAATGCGTCTTCAAATGGCTTTAAACGATCCCAGCCACAGAATAAGGGTCTTATCTAGCAAAACGGTTATTTTCTAAAAATATGTATATACTTTTTAACCTCAAATGCTCATCTTGTCTAGCTCTGTGTGAACTTTAGAAAGTTAGGGTAGGTCGAAAAACCCCCATCTCATTTTCTCCTCCAACTTCAAAATCATCCTACATTGCTGCAGAAGTACCAACCCAGTGTTAACAAAATAAACGTGCAAAGAAGATCAAACGCCCTTTACAAAAAAGCTAAAACAGCGATGTAAGACGATTTTGAAGTTGGAGAAGAAAATGAGATGGGAGTTTTTCGACCTGCCTTAACTGTCTAGAGTTCACATAGAGCTAGACAAGATGAGCATTTGAGGTTAAAACATATATAAATTGTAATTAGTTTTTTTTTTTTTTTTTTTAGAAAATAACCGATCGTTTTGTTCTGGAAGTGAACTTTCAAGATTCTTTGATGAATAAAAAGTTAAAAAGAACAGCATTTATTCAAAATAGAAATCTTTTCTAACAATATACGTCTTTACTATAACTTTTTATCACTTTTTATTTTTTAACACATCCTTGGGTAATAAAAGTATTAATTTCTTTCAAAGAAAGAATTTACTGACAGTATACTAGTGTATATTGTTACAAAAGATCACAGAAATAAATTCTATTTTAAAGTATATTAAAATAGAAAACCACTATTTTAAATTGTAATAATATTTCACAATATTACTGTTTTTTTCTGTATTTTTAATCAAATAAACACAGCCCTGATGAGCACAGAAAAAGCTTTTTTTTTTTTTTTTTTTTTTAAAAAACCAATTAAATAAAAAAAACATTAAAAATCTTACTGATCCCAAACTTTTAAACTTTTGTAATTTGAGTACTTCAAACTTGAAACTTAAATTTTAAGTTTAAGATAAAATCAAATGTTAATTTCTGAAGACAGACATTATGTTTTCACAGGGTGAAAAATACAGCAGAGAGGAAACTGAAAACACGCCACGACAAGGTTATTTTTGATATGAAACAAAGTCTCAGCTTTCAAATTTTGCATTTTTTAAGGATTTCAAACAGTAAATACCACTTTGTGGCTCTTTAATGTCACGACAGATCACTGTAGCGCCTCAGTTCAAGCGGCTGTGAACGAATCATCTCTTCCTCTTTACTTGTTATAGCACAAAATAAACATGAAAGAACATTAAAAAGACATCAATACACACTGTTTTCAAGTTCAGATCTATTGAGGTTAATCTGAACTGCTGTTTGGTTTGTTTGTCAGACAAAAATGGCAAATTTGGCATTATGATTGGTCAGATCACCTGTCAATCAAACTCCTGGCAAATGGTCAGTTGTTAGATAGAATATCTAATATTTAGCTTTAGTTTACAATAAAAACACTGAAAACTTGAGTTTTAGGTGAACTGTCCCTTTAAGACTACAGTCTCGACTATCTCCTATCTTTTCCAATATCATAAAAGCAACTAAAATCAGCATGACATTAATATGCCTCGTTCCTCGTGGGATGATCCGTCCTGCGTTTGTGCCATCGCATAGTTTCTCCAATCATTTTTAAGCATGAAAAAACCCAAGCTTCAAACCCAGAGCCCACACACTTTCTCCCCCTGCAGCGTTCCACTCTAATGTGTGTAACCTCTTTATGTGCTTCCATTCAGGAACGTTTCGGTGAGCTCTTTCCCATTGAGATGTCTGTGCTCTTATCAGTCTAGCCAGAAAACGCAGGCTAGCGAGGCATTGTTCGGCCTCTCGGAGGTGGTCGGGACTAGAGCCGTTTTCTTGTTATGACATTATCACCGCGCCCGTTGAGCCAGGTTTGAGCCCAGAGGAAATACGGCGCTGTCATGTGGTTGATGAACAGGCCGTGAGGTGACATCACTGTCACACGCGCGCAAAGAAAAGGTGGAAGTCGCTTGCCATCATTTCTGTTGTTGACAAGACATGGTGACCTTTCCACTCTCCCTTGCTTTGCTCTTTCCATACATGCTCGCTTATGCTCTCTCTCTGTCTCTTTGAAAAACGCTCATAAATGCTTTGTATGTGGGCTGCTGCTCTGTGCAAGAATCTCACGCTCTCCTTAAAGAACCACAGGTCACTGGTGATTGATGTTGAACTGAGAAGCATCATTGTGTGAACAGAATATGAAATCACTCCGCTTTAATGAAGGCATGATGCTGAGGTGTTTCATGAGACTAGTGGCCCTTGAAATCTTCTCTTTTCAAGCTCTCTTTCTTCTCTTTTTTCAATCCGCTTGACACGCCATAATTTTACTAATCTCATATGTGAGTATATTTTTAAGGGTGTAAGCTTATTCAACACTGTGAGCCAGATTCTGACTCAGAACAGCGTCTTTTGTCAGAGTACAGTACAGAATTAAAGAATTGGCTCCTTATCAGTTCATAAGTTGAATTGGAATTTGGATTTGAATGACAAAAGGAGGAAGTTTCTGAATCGCACACGGTAAATTAACACACTAATGTGTTCAGGGGAAATAAGTGTACTTCTGCCCTTGGTGCCTAAAGTTAATTTATTAAATATGATTAAATATACACTTCCATTCAAAAGTATGATTATGGTAAGATTTTTAAAATATTTTTAAAATAAGTCTCTTGTAATTATTTGATCAAAAATACAGGAATCTACACTGCCCTCCAAAAGTTTGGAAACACCCCTGGCAAAGTGTGGTTTTGGACAGTATCAGCATAAATCCTTATTATTTTTTGGTGCAAATACATTAAAGTAACTTGACATTATCATTGAAGACCAGCAATAATATTTTTTTTTATTTTGATTACATAATAATGCCAATTTTTACATGTCAAAGTCAGACATGCTCCTTTGCCAGCTGTGATGCCTGGTTACTGGTTTAAAACTGGTTTAAACTTGGCCCAGGTTCTTAAAAGATTTTTGGGTCAGCAAACCTTAATAGCTTCAACAACTGATTACCAATTAAGTTTAGAATACAATCAATTTAGGCCCAGTTTATGCAGAGCTGTAATAGCTGCTAATGGTGGATATTTTGATGAATTGAAAATGTAAGTTTTTTCTATGTATAAACTGTTTATATAATAAAATATGTTTTTGTAGTTTGTGTTGTCCCTTATCAGTGTAAAATTATCACAAATTAAAAAGGATTCATGTCAATATTGTCCAAAACCCCACTTTTCTAGGCTGTTTCCAAACTTTTGGAGGGCAGTATCTATCTATCTATCTATCTATCTATCTATCTATCTATCTATCTATCTATCTATCTATCTATCTATCTATCTATCTATCTATCTATCTATCT